>JAHPZR010003368.1:0-24836 GCA_019787425.1 Platygyra sinensis | reverse complement strand
TCTGCAGATCTCAGAGGGTGTTATCCACCTCGGCCTTAATGGCCTCTGTGGATAACAATTTCCTTGATTTGCCAAATTCTTCATATCCTACCCAGCCTCAGTCAATAATTGCTAAATACATGTATGTCATCTATGTAAACAATTATGGTAAAAGAGTGTGAACTTTAGTGGGTCATTAATGGAGAATTCCTTATCTGGAGTGCCAGATAACAAGTATTGACGCTTCTCCTGCATGGAATGCTGGTCTGTCAGGGGCCACTCCCCACCTCCTTGGGTCTTTTGTGTGTGAACTTGATTTAAATTCACCAAATTTATATCATTTGCAGAATATGAATGCTCCGGGCCCCATTTCTCGAAAGGCCCACAAACTTTTCGGCTGGTAAAACCAGTTTTACAGTAGTTCATCGGTATCTGAAAACACAAGAAGTTTACATGTATGTGCTTAAAACTGCTTGTATGAAGGGAAGCTCTGTTCATATCTAGAATATGCAATAAAACAGTGCTGTGATTGTAAGATTTTGCTATGGTTTTCTGGGCCTGAAAACTTTCTGGGGGCTTTGAGACACGTACATGTACTTTTCATAAACACATTTCACTTAATTTTTTTAGAAGATCAGCTGATATGCTATTGACCGGCATCAAAGGTTGCCTATGTTCTTTGCCAAAGGGCGTTTACAAGTGTTTTCTAAAGATCACCTGAACCTTTCTTTTTGGTTTGGCTCCAGTTTACACAGACAAGAACGGTCCAATGACTGGCTGTTATGTCAATTGGTTTGTTGTTAAACAACAGACTGGAGATAGGGCTGTTGCATGGAGGGGACCTAAGAAAAAATGGTATTTATTCCTTTATGCTTGTTACTTACATATTTTTTGACTTACTTGATCTGTTCAAGCTTGTTACCTAATGAAAGCTAGATGTGAGTGTCTGATCATTAGTGGAACTCTACTGAAAACACTTCTAGGAGCTACGTGTATGCCACCATATATTGAGTCATTTTTGGTAATGCACATTAAAAAATTACCTTAGTTTAAAATGTAGGAAACCTCCAAAAAATGTTTTCAAACTAAAAGTAGCTATAGTGAGCGAAGTTAACATTATTTCCTCTTTTGGGGGCAGTATTACATGTATCTCTAGTTGATAAAGTGACATTTTTTTATCTGGCGCAATAGCTGGTCACTGCTGGATCTACATGTACAGTGTAACAATTTGTACAAAAGTAATACCAATTCATCTGGAAGGACTGTGGCTTTTCTGCACTTTTCAATGAAAAAGAAAATGTTTGTCAAATCAGCTATTTTTTTACTATTAATAATAAGCAATTATTGGATGAGGTTGAGCATGATAGCGAGAATTATCAAGGCCGAGGTTTGTGTTATCTGCCGAAGCCGAAGGCTGAGGCGGATAACACAAACCGAGGCCTTGATAATTTCGCTATCATGCGAAAACCGAATCCAATAATTGTTTTATTATACAATTATAAATGTACAAGCGTTGAGACATTTCACAGAACAACAACAAACAAACCGCCGGCTAGCTTGTCAGGAGACGAAAACCATTGTCTGCAAAAACGCGTCATACCTACATGCATAAACGCCAGTGTCTGTAGATGTGACGCGATGACACAGCGCCATCTAGAATTAGCGGGGTGCTTTTAGCCAATCAAAATTGAGATAGCATCAGCATTGTATAATAATAATTATTATTAGTTTTAAAACAACTTTGTTCCATGCCAGTGCACCATACTATATGCAATGTGCTTTAAATTATTAAAATGATTTTTTAAATGGAGCAAAGAGTATTACAAACATTTTAAGAAGTTCCTGCACCCTTTCATGAGTTCTCATGTAGTGTAACAGTAACTGGTATGTTTTTTTTTTATCAGTGATCAAGCAGTTTCTATCAGATGCGTCTTGGTGTGACCTGGATTACCAGATTGTTGATACACCTCCAGGTACTGTATGATGACAATTATAAATGTTATTTTCAGATGCTGGTGATGTACTGATTTATAGTGGTCCAGTGGTCAATATCATACACTGGATTAGTACTGTAGGTCTGGATTGAAGGCCTGTTTGGAAGTGTAGGTTAGAGACTTGACTTGCAATGCCTCTCTGAGAAATGAGTACCAACAAGTTGTTGAGGAACCTGAACTGCAAAAATACCAGGATACTAGGGGGTATCCTACAATAGGCCAGCTCCCCATCAAGGACATTAAGGGAGAGGTAACAATACTTCATACAAGGAAAATGGAGCTGGCCTCCCTTGATTGGGGCATGTGAATGTGAATACTTTATTTACCCTCGGATTGTAGAGTAGCTTTATATGAGCTAATATCTCCGAGCATTTTCACAGTACAACAACAAAGGCCAGACCACAACACCGGGAACTTCATGCCCTACTCTTTACGATATTGTTAAATCCTATCATGACTGCTCTGCTTTTAGATTGGTTTTGTTCAATCCATCGACATCTGATGTGCAGCTTACAGTGGTAGAAAATCAGTGACATTACAATCCAGATGGAGCAATTCAGGTATGCAAGAGTATTTATGACAAACGTCCTATGATTGCTGAAAATTATTAATATGCCTTTTAGTTCTTTGTATTTAACTAAGTTTACAGTGGCTTTATTTGAGTAGATATTCTGACTAATACATTGTTGATTCAGCCCAAATAGCATTGAAGAAATGTTATCCTTTGACTTGTAGGCATTTAGTCTTTTAATAGTCAATCACTCCAGGTGGAATCGACTCAAATCATTGTTTGGCCAAAACCTAAGATTAGTTTTTTTTTTACACTGTAGTATCAGTTAAACGAGCAGAATTGGTCTCCAGTTTTGAAATTTTAACTCTCACTTTTTCCCTTTTGCTCTCAGGCCATCCCAATTTAATGCTTTGTTTCCCATTGCCCGACCGACCCATTTTTTTAGACAAGTAAAGAAAAAACAAAAATTCCACAATCACTTGTAAAGAGGCAAGTACTTTAAATTTTATTTACAAGCACACAATTTTATCATCGATACTTCGTTTTCTAGCCTTATTAGACATCTGAGAGTCCTGTTAATATACATCTTTTACCATTGGATTATATCTTGCAGACTAAACATGAGATTTAATATGTAAAAGTAAACTGAAACATAAACTGAATGTTTCTTAGAAAACAACATTTCTTCAAGACGTTTTGCATCGTTAAAGCTGCAGTAACTTTCATTAAACATTTCTTTTTTTCTTTTTTTTTTTTTTTTTGCACAGACGACCGACACACCTTCACGAGAGGGAGAGCGATAGGAAACAAAACATTTTATTGGGATGGCCTTAAAGAGAAATGTAAGCAGTGGACTTTGCATGGGATAATTCTCCATCTTCGGTTGCTTAATAACAAAGACAGTTTTGTTATCCTCATTTTTGGTTTGTAATAAATGTTTATTTTACAGTTGGACTGGCCCATGGATAGCTACCAGTACATGTATGCTTAAGTCTAGGAGGGCCACTCTGTCAATAGTTACAAATGCTGAACTTATTATTATTGCAATACTTAATATTATCATTCGGTGCAGTTTTTCCTTCCCTTCCATTGGCCGACAGCCCACCACGTGACCTGCAAATAACTGCCTACAAATAATGATCTGCTCATGCGTAGTACCGTCTAAACGTGTTTTGCTGCAAACAATATTCTGCTCATGCGTAATTGGAACCACGTTCCTGAAAGAAAAATGGCTGATCGCTTAGCTGAGCTGTTAGGAAGTGATTAAAATATGAAAACAAACTTGGTGATCGAATGATAAAATAAATCACAAAATATCATGATTTGTCAGTGTCTCGCCGATCAATTGTTTGCCTCAGCCTTCGGCTTCGGCAAATAATTGATTAGCTCACCACTGACAAATTACTACAATATTTTGCTCAACCTCGTCCAATAATTGTTAATTATTATTACTATGATACCGTATTTACCCGTGTATAAGTCGACCTTTTACAGCCTAAAAATCGGTCCAAAAAATCGCCCTCGACTTATACATTGGTCAAAAACTGAGATAAAAAAGTTCAGGACAAATTAGCATAATAATTGTCTCATATGTCAACTAACATCCACTTTTACACGGTACAAGTTACGATGTCTTTTCCCTGATCGACCTGACCGGTTCAAGTTAAAATGCTTTAAGAATTATCTCCTAATGTAAAGCTGAATGTTGTAGATACTCACTGGCACATTTCTGGAATAGGATCATTATAGAAAGTTAAAAAAAAGTGAATGCAACAAAAAGAAAATGAAAAAGGGGGAAAAGAATGAGAAAAGAACTAAAGCGTAATTAGATTCAACATTAGATAAATATGTTTTCGCAGGAAATATGCTGGTCAGAGTTAATTGTGTAATACTTACAGTGTAGCATTTTGATGATTTTTTGAATAACATGTCTGTTGCTCCTTAGTGTGTGGCTGTGTCTGATGTCAGAAGAGGACTAACATTCTGCAAGAAAACTAAAATCCCAATCCTGGTAGTGGTGGAGAACATGATTGAATGTGCCTGTCGTCATTGTAGTGTTAGTGTTAGCCTCCTATGCAGATGCTCTTTGGAGGAAACACCCAAAAAAGGGAGGTAAGGGGCTACTCCCATTTATGGGTCATATAAGTTTATTAGTGTCATAAGGATAGGGTGCGGTTTTTGAGGTTCTCAGTCCTCAAATAGGTTAAGATCATTTTTGCCCCTGTTCACATTAATTACATTCTCAGTGTGAACTTTAGAGAGGCACCTAAGTATCTAAATTGTGTCTACTGACATTGCGTAATAAATTGTTTTCTTGATGTTTGTAAACTTCCAGTGTCTGAGGGATGCAATACAGTTGACCTGTTTGTTCCAATCATAGTTTTTGTTTTTGTTTTTGCTTGAATTAAATGTATTTTTTTTGGTTTTGGTTTTGGCCTTAAATAGGATCAGGGTTTTAAGACAAGTCCATCCAAAATGCATGTGTGTAGGAAGCTGTTCCTTTCTATGATATTAAAAGAAAATATTTAATAATAACACTACAGTGTATGACTTCTTGTTCTTTTGACTGTTGTAGTGTACTTCATCTTCCTAGTATGTAGTAATCGTCCAATTTCTTTCTTATAGGAATTCACAAATGTTTTTCAAAAGTAGAAGGTGAAGCCTTGGCCAAGAGGTGCAATGTTCCATTTTGAGGTAAAAATACTTACTAACATCAGTGACTACAAAGGAAAGGGATAGAGTGGTTAGGGGAAACTAGACGTGTCTTGTGGAAAATGATCTTTTCACTATTTATGGTATTTCCCTAATATTAGTTTAAAACAAAGAAAAAACAAACAAGCAGCAAAACTTACATTGTCTGGAAATACAAAGGTTTCATTTTCTGGAAGCTGATTCAGAAGGAATGTCAACCAAATTCTTTGTTTTGTCAAGCTCTTCACACAGCAGATTGCTTGTGATCTAGTCTAGGGATCATTGCAAATTGCGGAAAATTCAAACTGATGTGATGTGTTCTATTTGAGTCAGTTTCCATGGAGGAGAGTGTTTTAGCTCTATCTTGCTTTCAGATCTTAAATGAATATTTCTTTTCCTTCTTTATATGTTCTATTTACTGGATCCCAGTCTAACGTAATCCTTAGAAGATAGCCTGCGTGGCAGGCCGTAGAAAGGGAGTGAGGAAAGTCAAAATGAGCGCGGGATCGGAGGGAGAAGGAACGGCCTGCAAGGACGCTATTGTTTTCTTTGTTTTTTACGTCCACCAGATGAACGTAAAAATCCTGATTGGTCAGATTTAATGAATTACCTAACTTCACCCTTCTGATTGGTCAGTGACCTGTCATTCGAAACCAGTAAGGTCTTCTTACATTTATATTCAACCAGGCGAATAAATCTAGAGATCGTTTCGAACTAATCCATCATAGGGTAGCCGATGTTAGTAATAACGCCTCTTTTCAGAATTGTTAGCGACCTGATTATTGAAGTCGAGGCCATGGAATTTACTGCCTGATATTTAGCTCAGAAGCTAGTTTGTTTGGAAGACATCGAAGGGGGCAAATTTGACGTTGTCTGTGCATCGGCGGAAAATGTCACAGATAAGCGATTTCTACAATCATTGAAGAAGAACACTACTGAGTAGCAGTTTAGCGGCTTGTGAGTCGCATATAGTTGAATAATGAACAGGCACTGCAGGCCGACTGCGAATCGATGTAAGAAGCAATCACTATTATCCCAAAGCTCTTCAGAGATTCGCTTAAGACAACTCCGAATATTTCTTTTCTCTCCGACGGTTTGAATATATTTCCACGAGCTTTAGCCACACATTTGCCATATGTTACTTTTAGATTTATCTGGCAAACTCTACAAACATTGTTACAATTGCTTTCTTTCTGGCCCGGCGTCTTCTCGCTTTTCCCAACGTCCGAAGCTAAGGTCGTTTTTTGTGCAAAACAACAAAAACAAGAAATACGAGAACTCATTGGCGCCTTCAGATTTTGTCACGAAAGAAGTGGTGTGATTCTGATTGGATGATTTTGACAGCCAGACATTCCAGAGTTAAGTGGGTTTTGCATAGTTAATTAGAGGGCGGAATGAAGAAAACAATAGCGTCCTTGCAGGCGTCCCCTACCGCGATCCTCACGCGTCTGTTCTCGCGCTTCGTGCGCTCGTCTTTCCCCTTTCCCTCCCCTTCGGACGCCTGCCACGCAGGCTACTTAGAAAACTAAACTCACTAACACTTTTACAAATGGAAAGCAATGGAGATCAGTGATTGTAGGACAAGTACTTACATTTTTTTTTTTGTCAAGGAATGGTGATTGAGCATGTGGCAGTTACCGTACATGTTTACAGCTGGACAAATATGACGGACAAATGATCAACTACCGGCTTACAGCACCAGTCTCTTATCAATCAAACCAGTGATGAGAATTACGGCAATCATCCACTGGAAGACTTGTTGACTTGATGTACTAACAAAATCTCAGAACTCTGATGTCACATTTCATTAAAAGAACCGTATAGACCGTATACGTCTCGCATATCGTAACTATTTGAAGCTGGGCGCTAATTCGAGCATTTATTAAAAATTCAAATAATTGCAAATCCGGCATAATTTTACATGGGTAATAATATTCTCAGAAACTTGCAAAATGTAACAGCTAAAAGGTCAATGAAAAATGGAAAAAATAGAAGTGGCAGTGCCTCGGTTATCCGTATGGTATTTTGTGATTGTTCATAAACTAGTTGTTCTTTCAACGAGTCCTGGAAAGATGGAGTGGAAGGTGTGGCGGACATTAGCTTCACGTAACTAATCAACGTTTGAGTTTGTAAAAACTGCTGCCCGCCCACGGACCTCCACTACGGACTGAGTTCCCGGGCTACCGACGGACCGATCCACGGATTACCCCTAAGGACCCCCTACGGACCCCCAATATGGACTACCCCAAAAATAGACTAAAAACAGTAAGTAAATAAATATTCCACTTATGGGTTGTCTAATGGATGACTAGCCTGCAGAACAGGCGTAATATTTTGCATATTTTAGGCAAACAGTTGCGAAAGTGAGGCGAGCGCGAAGCGGGAGTCGTGCGCGATGGGATTAGCACGAAAAAATTAACGCTGTGATTGGCTGGTCATTTAGGGTGTGCCGGGGGCGGAAGAGGTCTGCGTACAGACTTTTTCGCCCTCCTCCCCTCGCGCGCGACTCGCGCTTTGCCCTCGCCTCGTTTTCGCTTCTGTTCTCCTAAAATAGGAAAACAATACGCCTGTTTTGCAGCCTAATGGTTACTCATGTCCGTGAAAGTTGTGCAAATGTTGGTTGCCATAGCAATTTTGCGAACTCTCGCTCAAGCGCGGGAAACTTGGCGTGGACTGGTTTAAATGCACCGTTTATTCGGCATGTTCGCGTCTTATGTAAGCCGTGGCTTGTGTAATCGGCAACTTGTTTTTCTCGTATAAATGGCCCTAATGTTAATTTCCGCCTTAAAGATCTCAAACCTCACAATCGTTCATTTCAAAAGATATCTGTTATAGCATTGAAATGGTTAACTGTCGACCCATATACTGACTAAAAGTTTTCTATACTTTTATTTTAACAGCGTTGCTGGGACGAGAAGACGAAACGAGAGTTAAAGCGATGTCAACGAGTAAGTAATGCCGCAAAAATGCAGTAGAATGTCCCCCTTTTTGTGATCAAGTCCCCTATTTTAGAATTCGTGGCTTATTTAGCCTCTCTCTGTCACACTACAACCTGACGCGTGACTGAGTACCACGAAGAAATTCTTCTTGAGTGAGGGAAATTGATCGTTACAAATCAATATCGCTAAGAGTTGTAATTAATTTATTTTCTGACTTATTCAGTTTCTTTTGTTCGACACTACTGTTAACCTTCTGTTAAATATTATTTCACTCTGAACGTTCTTTCTCATGACACCCGTACATATATTTGTGCTTTTCTTTATTAATATTGTTCTCATATCCAACTGCTGGTTTGTTGTTTTCTTTAGAGGGACGGAGCGCACATGCGAAAATTCTTCAGGGAGGTTTACATGGACAGTGTTTTCCCAATATTAAATTCCGCTGAATTGCCACCGTACATTTGGGGTAACGACGAGAGAGAAAAGGTGAGAACATTGTCTTCTCAGTTCCAAAATATTATTATATAGCTATTCTCTTCTTGGTTGCCTTAGATGTCAGTTAAAACTGAAATGCTGCCTAAAACTCTAATTTGTGTCGCGTGAAGGGAATAGGAGTACCTCTATTTCTCCTGTGGAAAAACAGTATTTGATCAGATAACTCGATGGTCTTTAAGTTTAAGTGAATTTGAATTGGATCCGAAATACTCAGCAAAGAAGGTGTTTATTTCTGTATGACATGCCTGTTTGCATTGCCATATATTGAACCATCCACTTATTATTTTTCTTTTCTTTCTTTAGGAACGGCTTCTTTGGATTCTTAACAATTGCGAAAAACGAACTGCTCTGAAAAGTTTAATGTCTCCTGATAGACTTTACAAACCTTTCACTGAATGTAGATCGCTTAACTCTCGACTTATCAAAACTTGCGGCAACTTGACACTCGATAACACACGGTTTCTTGGCATACACTTTGCCATAAGCCTGTCCACGCAGTGCAAGTTGTGAGCGGCATTATCTCGACTTGACCATGTCATATTTGTAAAGGACAAACCTCATGAAGTTTAAGTCTTCGTATTAATCTATTTCCCAAATAAGCTATATGCTGTGTTTTTAGATTTTGAATCTGGTGAAGCTGTTCAAAGGTGTAGTTATATTTGTTTATTTATTTATTGAAAAAAAAAAAAATTAAATTTGACTAAAAATATTGCTTCCCGATTCTGTTCCTGTCATGTACCGAGACATTTTGTCACGTAACCTCGACATTCTTTTAACCTGTTAGTTTGTCACTGTCAATTCTGTTACGACAAATTAAACTCCAGTTTCTGCATTTTTTTTTTTATCGTTTTCGTGGACTGGACTGTATGTAGATTTTCCGTTCCCATGCGCGTTTGTTGGCGCGTTTCGTCGTGAAATGAAGTCGTAAAGGTTACTGTGATTTCTCTGAGACCTTTTCCATGCATTCCCCGATCTACCAACCTGTGATTTTGCCAATATGTATTCTCTCCTACTTTGTGTACCCCAGTTTTTCCGCATTTTTTAGTGAGGCGCCGTCCACGTATCCTGATATTAGGGACCTTAAGCATCGACAACGAAATGCACGACGACGACGTTCGCAACCCAAGGAGGATTGGGTCGAGGGTTTCGTTCTTAGTTTTGAGGAGACGACGAGGTTTGGTTCTCGGACTAGTTGCTCTCGCTATGGCCTTCAAAAACGTCCGAAATCTGCTTGTAATTAATCACAACGATGGCTTTATAGATGATGATGAATTTGTTATTCTGTACGACCTCTTTGCATCGAAAAACCTCGACTTTCCGTATGATTCGTACACGTTTTTTGACCTGGAAGAGCTCGATGGAGTTTCGTTTTGGAAAACGAGATATACGAATTCTGAAGGAAGTTTTGCAAATCCCTGACATAATTACTTGTAGTCAGCCTCTGTTTGTGATGGACTAGAAGGTCTCTGTATGCTGTTGAAGCGGCTTTCATTCCCATGCAGATATGGGGACATGATCCATAGGTTCGCTAAACTGGTTCTTGCTCGCCGGCCATGGCTTCGGATCCTTCTGAAAGAAAAGTCATTTTAGTTTGTTGAAATTCGCTAAACTGTTAAACTTTTGACTTTCACTGGTCCGCAAATAATACAAAAAACAATCGTTACAACGGAAGGTGGAGATGGATGTTTATCAGCATGTAAAATTTTAGTTATTTACTTACGTTTTCACCAGAACGAAAATCTGCTGAGATTCAGTCGTCGACGAAGGCTAGACGACGTTTGGACAACATCGCACATGCGCAGAACCCTTGCGCGGGAAAATTTTACTTCCGCCCGTCGTCGTCGTGCCATTTCGTTGTCGATGCTTAAGGTCCCTATTTTTGTATCCACAACTTTTTCCTTCCGGATACGGCTTCCGTTCACACGCATCCGGCTAATCCGGATATTTTTAAATCTGCTTCTAAATTGGAAAACAATAAATCCGAAACAATAACATGTGGACGGGGAAAGTTTTGAATCTGGAAAGAAAAAGTTGCAGATTCAAAAATATCCTGATACGGTTGGACGGGGACTAAGTTACATTAAGGACCTTACGCATTTACGACGGTGACGGCGAAGACGACGATCATAAAGATCTATTGTGTTAGTCGGTATTAAAACTTGCCTCTGCTGAATATGCTACGCATGCGTTCAGTTCTAAATAGAAATACGAGAAATTAGCGGTAGTTTTGTCCTGTTGTTAAAGACCTTGGAAATTGGTCATTTGATGTTGTTGATTTGCAGATGACGGCAAAGAAATGAACCAAGAATTAGAAGGTACGTGCACAGCCATTGTTGTGCCCATTAAACCTTTTGTTTGGTGACGTTCTCGTTGCCGTTGCCGTCGTGATTTGCGTAAGGTCCCTATTGTATCTGTGTCTGCAATGGTTTTATAAAGCGGCCTTCACACTTCGCAAACTCGTTGCCATCCTCTGAGACCCAGGGGCTATTACACGGGACGATGCGATATACTTTTTCGGTAAGAATAAGTTCCCAGGGGCTCTTCAGCTCTTGAAGTAAGCTTTGGCCCGAAGATATCGCTTGCCCGAAAATATGGCATCATCCCGGCTCGTAGCCCTCGGTCTCCGAGGATAACTCGTTGCCAAACACAGTTAGCCTTAAGCACATGCACATTAGATACCATTTCATAGCTAATTTGCATATCACAGAGACACGGTCCATACCGTTTTTAACCAAATATGATAAAAGAACAATATAGGATGAGCAAAAGCACACTCAAAAACAAGTTTGTTAGTAAACGATTAAAAATCAAGCAAAACAATGCGAAGATTGAAGCGGAATTCTAGGTGTACTTTGATTTCAGACTGGGGTAAACTCTTACTGACTAGGGTCCAGCTCAGCGCGGTCCCAAAGCTGACTCTGTTCCTTTAAGTTGGTGTGTGTGAACGGCACAAAAACAGTAAGAAAACACGTCTGTTGTAGCCAACTTTTTACCAACTTCTTCGTTTTGGTAAACTTGTCCCTGACGGGTGATTGATGGGCAACGTGTTGGTAACTGTCAGCCAATCAAAACACGGGCTCTAGTTACATGATTTATTTACTTTACACTACATAAAACGGGCGACGCAATTCAACTCTTTTAAATTTATCAAAGAGATTCTCAATTGCCCGGCTGAGTGTGCTAAAGATGAAACTTCCCGTTTCATCTTAAGGACGTTCGCGCCCATTGCTATCTCTAGTGCGCACGCTATTCATTGGTCACGAGCGTGCCACGTCATTTTCAAGCGCGCGCACGGAGTCGAAAACTCAACAAAATATAGAGCTGATGACCTTTACGTTAACTTTGTGTGCGAATATTTTTGTTGGATGCTCAGTGACCCCCAATTTTTTTTCGGCAGATCACTTCCTTTTCTAATTCTTTCCATTATACTAAAAAACAAAAAAAATCTGCACGTGGGAAGTTTTAATTATTTCTCATATACTATTCAAATAGGGTCGAATTGGTACGTCGGATACAGGTGTGCGTAACTTAAAAGTTGTATTTTTAAGGCTAATTCTAGCTGATTTAATGACATATGTAGCAAAGATCTATCAAATAGGCCTATATATGCTGTGTTAAACACACATAACTTAGATATGATTCTTCAAATTAACTTTATGCCGATAGTAGTGAATCTGGGCAAAATCGCCTCGAATGACTGGAAATCCTAGAAATGCTATGGTGTGTGATACGCCTTATCTTCAAAACGAGTTCGGTGACCCCTGATTTTTTTTACGTTTTTAATCTAAATTTATCGTTTTCTACCTGCAGACAAAGTTTTAAAAAAATCTGTACGTGGGAAGTTTTTGGGCGCGAACGTCCTTAAGCATACATAGAAACTAAAAACAAAAGAAAATGGAGGTGCTAGGGGACAAACTGGGTTTCGTTCAAACCTTTCTATTTCTCCACCGCTTTCTGTTTCTTCTAATTTCTTCTCAGTTGTGTTTCACTGTTGTACGTGAGTGCCACAGCATTAAATAAGTCGGACATATGGCAAATTACCGCGAGTTTGTTAGCCTGCGAAGAGCCTTCTAGCGAGGTGGGTGACTTCAAAACAAATCCGTGAGCGAAGCGAGCTGCGAAAGGAAGAATTCCGCGGCGAAGGGGATAAGAGAGAGAGAGGGGGGGTGCCCCTAGACATCTCAAAATTGTTTTTTTTTTTTTTTTTTACGCGCTGATGTATTGGTTGATAACATTCTAACGCGCGAGAGTCTCGCGGAACGGTGAAATGCAAAGAGAACAAGAGTGTATTTGACTTTTCTGGAAAAAGTTATTGAATTCGCCTGAAGGAAAGAGAGTGCCGGTGGTTTCAGCTTTAAACAGTTTTAAAAACAAACAAACAAACAAAAAACTCATCGAGGCCGCTGGTCAAAAGAGCGTGGTTTTGGCTGCCAAAGTTGAAAAGCTGGGACAATGTTTAGACAATGGAATGAATTTTTCTACATTGTCTTGCCTTTCATGTGCCAGACAAGTCGCTTGTGCTGTTCATTCCTCTACTTTAATAACAGCCGTTGTAGTAAACCCTTGGAGAAATTGGTACATTCACCCAATCACTGTACCACACCAACTAATAGACCATTTTAAAGTTGTCCGCTTGGCGACCTTTGAATGGCAGCGAGGCTATTGGTGACCCGGCTTTGATACAGACCTTACTGCTTTTGTTGTGCAAATCAAGTTGTTCTTATGCTAACTTGTTCGCATTTACATAAGAAAGCACAGAGGTCTGTATCAAAGCAAGGTCACCTTCAGCCTCGCTTGCATTCATGGCCTGGGGCCCATTTCTCGAAAGACCCGGTAACTTAACGGGCCCGGAATCATATTTTGATATCAAAGTCTCAAGAAAAGTAGGGCGTGTTCTGACCTCTGATGAAGTCCATTTTGTTTCTTTAGCTGATAACTTTACTGTACAATTTTCAAACCTTTTAAAACTCCCTCTATAATGGAAAACAAAACAGCTTTACGGGCCCAGTAATAGACCTTTTTCGCTGGTACATTTTGTTTTCCCAATACAGATCATGTGATGATACTCAGGAGATTTGATCTTTTGTTTTGTTCATTAAAAAGGGTACATGCAAGCATGAATATGTCTGCATGTACTCTTTTTAAAAAAACAGACAAAGGATCAAATCTCCTGAGTATCATCACGTGATCTGTATTGGGAAAACAAAATGTACAAGCGAAAAAGGTCTATTACTGGGAGCTTCGAGAAACGGGCCCCAGGTAACTAAACACATAACTGTAAAATGGCATATTCTAAACGACCTATAGTTGTTCGAACGCCGACTCGGGTGAGCAAAACGCAATAAGGATGTAAATGCCATCGCCTCAAGCGATAAAGAAATTGCAACAGGCAGATCTTCACGGACATTGTCCAACTTGTTACAGCAAGGATCAATAACTGCTTTTGTTTCTAGCCAGAGAAACGAAGAAAATGTCAAAAAGATTTGCTCAAGGCTGCCGCGAATTTTACGCAATAAAGACGTAAGCGCGATCACCTCAAGCGATGAAGAACTATGGATTCTAAGCCAAAGCAAAACTAGATAGTGACCACAGTGTGGGATAATAAAAGCGATATTTAACCATCATAGCATAATTTATTCATGATGAAGGAAAATCATAGCATAATTTATTCATGATGAAGGAAAAAAAACACGATACAAACACATCATGAAAAGGAAACACGAGGTTAACCCTATAACGTTTATTTACTCTAAATCCTGCACACACTACAGCTCCGCTGGAAATCAGCAGCCCTCAAACAAATAACTTCAGTAAGATGTAAAACTACGAAAAAAAGTTACAAGATGCAGCAAAGTTAAAAAAAAAACAACAACAACAATTTGTTCGAAATTAATTACAAACGTATCATCGTAACTACATTATAAGAATGACACCTTCCGCAAGTTACTGATCAATAGTGAAACGTGTTGTGACATGTGTAGGCTTTTCCAAGAAATACCTAAAGTCATCGATTGTTATATGTTATATATTAAGACTAAAAAAGTATTTATTATACAGGCTATTAATTTCACCGTTTAATGTCGACCGCAGCTTTTTGTAGACTCGAAAACTAGCCGATGAGTTCATGAAAAAAGGGACAATTAGGGAGAGTCTGAAACATTCTTGCTGCAAATTTAAAAAAAAAAACATGGCGCATCTGCTATATATGGATATTTTTTGAGGAGACTGGGGAGAATGATAGAAAGAAGACATAGAGTGTTGGACGCGCCCTCTTTTCTATGATCCTCGAGACCTTGAAGAAGGAACTAGTTGTCGAGTCCTACACAAAGGTCAAGTTGCTGAAACATTATTGTGGTTTTAGTTTTGTTTGGGTGAAAGTATTTTTCATTGTCCTGATCTTCTTTGATTTGGCAGTTGGTAAAAGCCAAAGTTAAAGAACAAAAAATAAAAAAGAGAAAACGTACCATAAGTCTCAGAAGAGGAGGAATACAATTGAGTTGAAATACATGCCTTTTCATCAATTAAAAAAAGAACGTACGCTGCCGCTCTTTGCTAGCGAGACATGAATACTGCATGTAAACACTCGCATCAGCTACTTTATTTAAACTTCTATTTAGTTCCTTATTATTTATAAGTTATTACTTATCACCTACTTTACTAACTTACTACTTGACTAATTTCACTGGCTTGGTTGCCAACTCGAAAGAGCCTGCTTTGGCCAATGCATACTTAATTCTTTTTTTTTTTTGGTTTGATTTTTTGCCTCGCTTTCCTTTACTACAACAAATTATCGCAATTGAAACAACTGTGAGGAAATAAACTTGTATTTAAAACTACCTGAACATTAAAACATGAATTCAAAGCTCCGTGCTAGAGCCCAACGCGAACACCGCGCGATAACAAATGATAGTTGAAGAATTCATTTTTCCTGCATTTATCATTGAACATTGTCATGATCTAACGGCACGTACATCAGGACAGTTTTCCACCCCGTAAATCAGTCACACGTTTTGGTTTCATCGTATCGATGCCTATTTCAAAACAATTTGAACAAAAAATTTTTACTTTGCTGCAGGCCCTTTCCAGTGACTTTCTGCTGGATTACTCCTAAGGTCAAAATTGAAATTTTCTGTACTCATTAACATGCATTCCCGTTAATTCTAGGTCTGAGAATTGAATGTTAAATCAAATCAATATCTTCTGGTTGATCGTCCTATCTATTCTCATCACCTGCCTGCTTGAAAATGTGATTACCTTTTAAAGAGAATATATATCTCTATCACTTATTACTGACCACTTACTTACTATTTACCTATCGATCATTTACTGTTACTTTCGTTTCACATTCTATAAACTCTTCGTCACAGAGTTACGTCTTAGGGCCCCTGTTTCACATGGAGGTGGGGGACCCAGGTAGGTGAGGTACCCCACCTACCTGTGGTAAAAGAAAGCTAGCCTTCACATGGCAATATTTTATAACCCCGGGCGCCTGGGGTGAGTTTCCAAATGCTTCCAGATTGTTTCTTTTCTCGGGTGATAACCTTTCTTTACAGTCAAACTAAGCTAAGTGAAGCGTACCCCTCAAGATTGCATTAATGACCTGATTATTTGAAACTTGAACCCGCTAGTTCGTTTCAAGAATGCAATAATGAATTGATTTATTCGAATATTGAACTCGCTCGCTCGATCCAAGAATACGGCTGATGGTTCCAGTTTTCGAACAAAATCAATTCACTGTTGCGACTAGTAGGTTTGAAACCATACTAGTTTTTTCTAGAATGCAATAGTGAAATGATTTTTCGAAAACGGAACCGTTAGCCGTATTCTTGGATCGAACGAGCGAGTTCAATATTCAGAATAATCAATTCATTATTGCATTATTGAAACGATAGCGGGTTCAAGTTCAAATAATCAGTTCATTAATGCAATCTTGAAGGGGTACGCTTCACTAGTTCTGACTGTAATAAGAGCTCGTTCTTTGGCAAGCTGTTATTTACAGTGACTGCTTAATTTTCATTCAACGGCTTTTCGGGCTCAGTGGAGCCTTTTCAAGGCAAAATTCATCGAAGAAATCAATCGCTAATCTAAACATTGGCGTATCTTTGTGTACATCGCCGTCAAGGCCCTGCTCAAAATCCTTTCCATTTAGTGTAGCCCTGAGGAAGGTTAGTCCTGTCTAACCGCGAAATATTGGCATTAAATTTAACATGTTTAGCCGTCGGTCAGCCTTTCAATTGTTTTATAATGGATAAATGCCCAGCTGAATACATCCACCCCACCCCACCTTCAGCATTCACATGGAGAAAACTCACCCCACCTAAGCGGGTTACCCGGCACGGCTGACCGGGCAACCCGCCTACGTAGTGAGGTACCCCACCTCTCATGTGAAAGCAGTCAAAGAAAAAAAAGAGAGTTGTATGGAGAGATTGGTAACCCCACCAAGGCGGGGGACCTCACCTACCTGGGGTCCCCCACCTCCATGTGTGAACAGGCCCTTAGAAAAATTAAATCGTCCCTTTGACTCAAACGTGTTTGTTTTCAGGGAACATGTGGACGCCATCTTGAATTACACTGAATGCCTGACCCTGAGTATAACGCTGGTGCAAAGCAAACCTGCAAAAGTAGAAACATAAAGGAACATGATAAAACCAAATTATCTTGTAATATTCCCATCGACGTAGCACCACAGTTTCTTTGGAAACTTACCCCCTTTATTTATCACACATACTATTAATTTCGCTATTAAGTGTTGATCTTGGCATTTTGTAGACTCGAAAAGTTGGGTTTGTAGCTCCCTCAATCCCTTCCCTGGATCTGCCCGTGTTTTGACCTCTTTTTATGGAAAGACGAAATCGTTTCACACTCTGAGCATATCTGTTGCATGATAAAGTTATTATTTCGAGTTAAAGAAATGGTTACATTTGGCATCTAAAGTTGTTACAATTCGAGTTAGTGTTACATTTTGTGTTAAAGCTGTTACATATTGCCTTAATTGTTTTGGTTTGTGGGTTGACAACGTCTACAGAGCCCCCTATCGTAAATGTTTGGATCCAGCTCTGAAAAGTAATCACAACTAAGCTTCCTGATACATATAAGGTGTGATCTGTCCGTTGTCTTCGTGAACCTCAAGGTTATTCGAAAGTGAAGTTAAAGATTACGGCTTTCTAATAGTAGAAAATGCATTTTCTTTTTTGAGAGAAGCAGATTCTTTTTGCATCCCAGTGGAGTACGAGTTTGAACAGTTTGAGCAAAGTAACGTGATACGTTATTAGTAACCTATCCGTGAGAGCTTTAAAATTGTTAACATACCCAAATGTCAGGGAACTACAAAACTTCTCAATCTCATTCGCTAAACATGCACTCGGACTGTGCCTGCAATGCTGCTTTGTGCTTATAGTCGAAAAACCGGCCTTCATATCACTTTTGGTGAAAATGATTGTGTACTAGAATATCCACTGCGTTATGCCAAATAACGTCCCCTGCACACTGAAGCCCCAAGTCAAACTATCTGCAAGAAATATCTATCACAAGCATTCTCAATGTAAAAGCAAGGTGGATACCCTTGGACACGAAATGACCCAAGTTGAGCTTAAGACTATCAGCTTAGCTTGTAAAATCAAATGTTTTGTTATAGAGACTTACTTTTACTTTGCAAACTCAAATGTCACGTTATCTCCAATCAGCATAAACGGTGCCCAGTCGCAGATCATCTTAAAGCCATTACTTCGCATCCATTCCATGGCCTGGTGAAGAGATTCACTGGCACTCTCCCCACGAGCAAGATGCTCGTAGAAACGACACATCAGCTGCTCTGTTGCTTCGTCTCTTATGGCCCATAGAGCCACCAAAACGGACCGTGCGCCGGATCCTAAGAACGCTCGAGCGATTCCAATAACTCCCTCGGCTCTAATCTGTCCACAACCACTATGACAACAGCTAAGTACCACAAGTTTCGCTCGAAGTTGAACTTGTGCAATGTCAGACATCGTTAATAGGTAATCTTCTTCTTCTGGAATCCTGTTACGAGGGCGTACAGGCGCAAGAGCAATTTCTCCTCTTTCGGCATTACCATGTGCTGCAAAATGTATCAAACTCACTGAATGTAACCTTTCAAGTACAACCTGCTTTGTTGCTTGCTGTCTTAACAAAGGTTGAACAGCCAGCAGTTGTCCAATCATGACTGCTTCATTTCCTGCACAGCTTAATCTAGAAAAGGACGTTACGTTTCCTCTGTAATACACAGTACCAACATCAGGATCCCCTACTATCAGTGCACCTGTCTGACTGTGATAGTCAGCGGGACTGTCCTGAATGAGCTTAAGAGTCGTCAAAGAAGGAACAATGCGGATCCTAAAGGTCTCTGATAAATACCTGCCGCGTTCATCCGTTAAAGCTGGAAATGGAACTTGGTTTAATGACCGATCAGGAACAACAATGATCTCCGGCTCCTCAAGTAGATCAGCTACCGGACTGATCAACATTCTATAATGCAAAGACAGGTCCCATTCGGAGTTTTGAATTTCTTCATCGTCATCTTCTATAAGTCTTGGGGCTGCAAGGCTCTCAACGTCGTTTAAAGATCGATCTTCGCATTCTTGATCGCCTAAAATACCTAAGCTTCGAAAGCATTTAGCGAAGAAATCATGTAACTTGCCAACTAGACCGGCGCCATCTAGTTTCTCATCTATTTTTATTCTTCGGAAATGAATGACTCCACTTGTCTTGAGAACCCAGAAAAACAGATTATCAGCATGGTAAGAAATGTACAGACAAGAAGAGTTACTTTCTTTTTTCATAATATTTTCAATACCAGTCCACGATTGTGGATCAGCTGAGATTTGGCTTTCAACAGAATACTGAGACGACATCAAGTCTGCTAACGCTCTAGCCCGTGCCAGCTCTAAAACATAAAGGCCTTGGTTCGGATTTGACGAGAAACAGAAAATTTTACTAAGAGTTCGGTAGGGAAAATACCGAGCGTCTGAAGACGATACCTTAAAATCGTCGTTGTTCCTTAAGAAACTTCGTAAAGATTCGCTTTTCTTCAGACTACGAAACAGACAATAAAGCGCTTCCTGAATCTTGTTTTGGCCTAACTTCACTTCTGTGAGAAAACAAAGAATTTTAAACTCCATTTCTAAGCCTTGAATCTCTCGAGTAATTGACAGTGCCATCTCGCTATAATCTTCAGCCGCGATAAATTCCCCAACAGATTGATACAAAACTGCTAAGTTTCCGTAATCAGCTGCTTCTCCTTCTCTGTCACCAATTTGTTTTCTGATGGCTAAGGCTTTCTTAAGATATTCTTTAGCTTTGTCGTATTGACCAAGAGATTGAATCACAGCTCCTAAGTTTCCGTACGAAATGGCTTCTCCCTTTTTGTCCCCAATTTGCACTCTGATAGCAAGGGCTTTCTCCAGATATTCTTTAGCTTTATCGTATTGACCAAGAGATTGAAACACAGTCAGTCCTAAGCTTTCGTAATCTGCTGCTTCTCCCTTTTTGTCACCAATTTGAAATTTGATGGCAAGGGCTTTCTCAAGATATTCTTTAGCTTTGTTGTACTGACCAACATCTTGAAACAAAGATCCTAAGTTTCCGTACGAACTGGCTTCTCCTTCTTTGTCACCAATTTGTATTCTGATGGCAAGGGCTTTCTCAAGATATTCTTTAGCTTTGTCATATTGACCAAGAGATTTAAACACAGTTGCTAAGTTTCCGTAATCTGCTGCTTCTCCCTTTTTGTCACCAATTTGTATTTCGATGGCAAGGGCTTTCTCAAGATATTCTTTAGCTTTGTCGAATTGACCAAGAGATTGAAACACAGTTCCTAAGTTTCCGTACGATCTGGCTTCTCCCTCTTTGTCACCAATTTGAATTTTGATGGCAAGGGCTTTCTCAAGATATTCTTTCGCTTTGTCGAATTGACCAAGAGATTGAAACACAGTTCCTAAGTTTCCGTACGAAGTGGCTTCTCCCTCTTTGTCACCAATTTGTCTTTTGATGGCTAGGGCTTTCTCAAGATATTCTTTAGCTTTGTCGTATTGGCCAAGAGATTGAAACACAGTTCCTAAGTTTCCGTACGAAGCGGCTTCTCCCTTTTTGCCACCAATTTGTACTCTGATGCTGAGGTCTTTCTCAAGATATTCTTTAGCTTTGTCGTATTGGCCAAGATCTTTAAACACAGTTCCTAAGTGTCCGTACGAACTGGCTTCTCCCTCTTTGTCACCAATTTGCACTCTGATAGCAAGGGCTTTCTCCAGATATTCTTTAGCTTTGTCGTATTGACCAAGAGATTTAAACACAATTCCTAAGTTTCCGTAATCTGCTGCTTCTCCCTGTTTGTCACCAATTTGTACTCTGATAGCAAGGGCTTTCTCTAGATATTCTTTAGCTTTGTCGTATTGACCAAGAGATTGAAACACAATTCCTAAGTTTCCGTAATCTGCTGCTTCTCCCTGTTTGTCACCAATTTGTACTCTGATAGCAAGGGCTTTCTCCAGATATTCTTTAGCTTTGTCGTACTGACCAAGAGATTGAAACACAGTTCCTAAGTGTCCGTACGAACCGGCTTCTCCCTCTTTGTCACCAATTTGTATTTTGATGGCAAGGGCTTTCTCAAGATATTCTTTAGCTTTGTCGTATTGACCAAGAGCTTTAAACACAGCTCCTAAGTTTCCGTACGAACTGGCTTCTCCCTTTTTGTCACCAGTTTGTATTTCGATGGCAAGGGCTTTCTCAAGATATTCTTTAGCTTTGTCGTATTGACCAAGAGATCTAAACACAATTCCTAAGTTTCCGTAATCTGTTGCTTCTCCCGGTTTGTCACCAATTTGTACTCTGATAGCAAGGGCTTTCTCAAGATATTCTTTAGCTTTGTCGAATTGACCAAGAGATTGAAACACAGTTCCTAAGTTTCCGTACGAACTGGCTTCTCCCTTTTTGTCACCAATTTGTATTTCGATGGCAAGGGCTTTCTCAAGATATTCTTTAGCTTTGTCGTATTGACCAAGAGATTTAAATACAGTTCCTAAGTTTCCGTACGAAATGGCTTCTCCCTGTTTGTCACCAATTTGTATTCTGATGGCAAGGGCTTTCTCGAGATATTCTTTAGCTTGTCGTACTGACTAAGAGATTGAAACACAGTTCCTAAGTTTCCGTACGAACTGGCTTCTCCTCTTTGTCACCAATTTGTATTCTGATGGCAAGGGCTTTCTCAAGATATTTCTTTAGCTTTGTCGTACTGACCAAGAGATTGAAACACAGTTCCTAAGTTTCCGTACGAACTGGCTTCTCCCTTTTGTCACCAATTTGTATTCTGATGGCAAGGGCTTTCTCGAGATATTCTTTAGCTTTGTCGTACTGACCAAGAGATTGAAACACAGTTCCTAAGTTTCCGTACGAACTGGCTTCTCCCTCTTTGTCACCAATTTGTATTTTGATGGCAAGGGCTTTCTCGAGATATTCTTAGCTTTGTCGTACTGACCAAGAGATTGAAACACAGTTCCTAAGTTTCCGTAGACTGGCTTCTCCCTCTTTGTCACCATTTGTATTTGATCGCAAGGGCTTTCTCAGATATTCTTTAGCTTTGTCGTACTGACCAAGAGATTGAAACACAGTTCCTAAGTTTCCGTACGAACTGGCTTCTCCATCTTTTGTCACCAATTTGTATTTCTGTTGCAAGTGCTTTCTCGAGATATTCTTTAGCTTTGTCGTACTGACCAAGAGATTTAAACACAGTTCCTAAGTTTCCGTACGAACTGGCTTCTCCCTCTTTGTTACCAATTTGTATTGTGATGGCAAGGCTTTCTCAAGATATTCTCTAGCTTTGCCATAGTCACCGAGGCGATAAGATATAATTCCAACCATATTATTAGCGTATGCTTCACTTTCTCTGTCCCCCATTTCTTTAGAGATATTAATAGCTGTTTCATAAAGTTTCATCGCTTCTGGATATATATATTGCTGTCGTATATATGTTCGCCAGTATTATCATGAGATTTCCTTCCTCCTCTTTTTGCCACACTGGCAGTAAATGTCAAGAAGTTTTCTCCCGTAGATTAGTGCTTCTGTGTGATCAGGGATAAGACAGTACGCCCTGAAGATTGTTCTATATATATGTATATAAAGTAAATTGAAAATTTCTCCTTCCATTTTTAGCACTCTATTATTTAGGAAGATCAAACATTCCTTGCAGACCTCTATGGCTTTTAGAGCACGACCAGTGTTGAGAAGGAAAAGAGCAACAACCAGGCCAATAAAAACGGCTTCTAAAATGTCTTTTGTACTGTTCATGGCGACCTTCTTTATATACCTTAGTAAAAATAACAAGAATCAAGATTTTAGTTATTTAGAGTGATGATATTTTGTCGGACGTTCACTTACCTAGTTGTAGTTGTCTAAGTGGTTCTTAGAGAAACCAACAATAGGGTAACCCTGCTTTGGACTAGTATTTCGTCTGTGCAAATAGTGCTGATCTAAACGCGAAAATAACGAGTATGCTAGCTGAGTGCTAGTATTGTTTTAGTGTCTCGAGGCCCTGATAAAACGCAGATTGCGAGTTTTTAACTGACTTTATACTTGCGTCCTATCTATTGGCTTCTGTCACACAAGCGTCATTAAGCACTAGTAGATGGCATCATAGTTATTCATGTTTCGTCCGACTTGATTCCGTTTCCATTTGTAAGCGTCTCCAACGTCTCATTTTTGTTGTTTTCAGCTCAATTTAGCAACCAGAGATTTTGCTTAGAAGTCACATTACTTCAGCAAAGAGAAGACAAGAAACTTAACCACATATGACGCCTGGTTTCTGATCTAAACTGAGACCAGGCTGATGGCAATAAGCGCTCTAGCCGTACGAAGAAGATGCTCAATAAATTTAGGAAACTAAAAGGTTAATTAGTTTCCAACACTACACCCATTCCAAAAGAAGAGACAAAAAAAGAAGCAGTAAACCAAGAATGATAGTATTTCTGAATACCCAAAACCCATGCAGGACCACTCCTCTGAAAACCCGGAACACCACCAAAAAAAATCCAGGAAAACCTCCCAGGAACCTGGGAAAAGTGCAAAATCTAAAAAGAAAACAAAAGATAAAAATCAAAGAGGATGCGAAGTAATATGAAAATAAGAATAATGAACAGGAACAATTTGAAACAAATCCAAGACACGAGGCTTTCAATTACAATACAATCGCTCTATCTTTTGTTGGTTTCTTTAATTAAACAACGATTTTTGGCAAATTAAACATCTTTTCAGTACGTCAAGCACTATCCAATGATGAAGCGACCTTAAAATCATGGGTTGATTGTAAGATAATTATACCAAAAAGTTTGATTACAACGTGGAAGCGTTACGGGAAAACATTTGCAAGATATGTTGGGATTCATTCTTTCTAGTCTTTGTCGGTGGCACTCTGTGTGAGGCAATCCGTCGGGGATGACCAGCGGAAACGGCACATGACGGATTGGCTGCCTGCATGCATGCAACCCGTGCAAAAAAAAAATGTTGATAATGTGCACCCATTTCCCAATTGTAAATCTGCCGCTCCTTTCAACCCACACAAAAATCCAATTGTGCGTCTGCAACTGTTATTAATGGTGACTGAGGTGGTCCCCTGCATCCTTGACAAACTATTATTACGAAATTCATTTGTTTTAAACGGTAGGGATTTATACGAGGAATTCTGCTTTGATGATATAAACGCTTTACGCGTTTATAATTGCCAGCTTGGGGTTTATTCTTTTATTTGTGCCGAAGGGACACCTTTCTACCAGCATTTTTTGCATGTCTGATCAGGCAGTCAGTGAAACATTTGAGCCTCTCCTTGCGCATGACTGATTGTAGTGGTTAAGAAAATCATGCAATTTTCCATTTTTTCTGCGCTGCAACAACTGTATGGGAGCAAATTCATAGCCTTAAAAATGAGGACAATTTTTTTCACACCTATATTATCCCTTTTGCTTCCCTTGCGTGTCAAGATGGGACGTTTCTTATATCTTCGGTTCTCGACCATCCGAGCTTTTAAATCACAGCTTGGTGCTAGGACAACTGCACTGTTTTTGCCTAAGAGCTCTATTGATTTTCCATAATTACCTTTAACTGTGGCAACTGGTTGGTTTATCAAATATGTCGTAAAATCTTTTAGAGGGATCATGGTTGTTAAATTTTCATTGTGTGTTGGCTCTGGAGGCTCTTTCCCGTGAATTAACCTGCAAATCTTTCCGT
>JAHPZR010003367.1:12500-21178 GCA_019787425.1 Platygyra sinensis | reverse complement strand
AAAAATAAAATCTCTGACTGCCAAATTGAGTGGACACAGAATCACGTTGGACGGAATAAATAACTCTGACGTCGTGCACTAGTTCTTATTGACGATTGTTTGACAGAAACCAATAGATAGGGTGTAATTGGAAAGGCATTTAAAAAGTCGCGTTCCACGTTTTATCAGGACCTCAAGGCATCGTAAACCAACAGCGGCACGTACCTAACGTACTAGTTGTTTCGCGTTTGGTTCAGTAATATTTGTACAGACGAAATACTAGTTCTAAGCAGGGTTACCCTATCGTTAGTTTCTCCAGTAACTACTTAGACAACTACAACTAGGTAAGGGGACGTACAACTGAATACCATTACTCCAAATAACTAAAAAGCTTGATTCGTTTTATTTTTACTAGGATATATAAAAATGGACACCATGAGCATTGTAGAAGACATTTTACAAACCGTATCTATTGGCTTGGTTGTTGCTTTTTTCCTTCTCAACACGGGTCGTGCTCCAAAAGCCATTGAGGTCTGCAAGGAATGTTTAATCTTCGTAAATAATATGGTAAAAATGGAAGAAGAAATTTTCAATTTACTTAATATAGGCAGAAAATTTCTTGCCATTTACTGCCAGTGTGGCAATAAAGACGAGGAAGGAAACCTCACGATATTACTCGCGGACATATATCGACAGCAATATAAATATCTAGAAGCAATGGAACTTTATGAAACAGCAATTAAAATCACTAAAGAAATTGGAGACAGAGAGAAAGAAGGATATGCTAATAATATGGTTGGAATTATATCTTATCGCCTCAGTGACTATCACAAGGCTAATGAATATCTTAAGAAAGCCCTTGCCATCAAAATACAACTTGGTGACAAAGACGGAGAAGCTACCTCGTACGGAAACTTAGGAACTGTGTTTCAATCTCTTGGTCAGTACGACAAAGCTGAAGAATATCTTAAGAAAGCCCTTGCCATCAAAATACAAATTGGTGACAAAAGGGGAGAAGCCAGTTCGTACGGCACCTTAGGAACTGTGTTTCAATCTCTTGGTCAGTACGACAAAGCTAAAGAATATCATAAGAAAGCGCTTGCCATCACAAGACAAATTTTTGACAAAAAGGGAGAAGCCAGTTCGTACGGAAACTTAGGAACTGTGTTTCAATCTCTTGGTCAATACGACAAAGCTAAAGAATATCTTGAGAAAGCACTTGCCACAAGAATACAAATTGGTGACAAAGAGGGAGAAGCCAGCTCGTACGGAAACTTAGGAAACGTGTTTCGATCTCTTGGTCAGTACGGCAAGGCTAAAGAATATCACGAGAGAGCCCTTGCGATCCAAATACAAATCGGTGATAAAGACGGAGAAGGCACCTCGTACGGAAACATAGGAACTGTGTTTCAATATCTTGGTAAATACGACAAAGCCGAAGAATATCTTGAGAAAGCCCTTGCCATCAAAATACAAATCGGTGATAAAGAAGGAGAAGCCACCTCGTACGGAAACATAGGAACTGTGTTTCAATCTCTTGGTAAATACGACAAAGCCCAAGAATATCTTGAGAAAGCCCTTGCCATCAAAATACAAATCGGTGATAAAGACGGAGAAGCCAGTTCGTACGGAAACTTAGGATGTGTGTCTCAATCTCTTGGTCAGTACGACAAAGCTAAAAAATATCTTGAGAAAGCACTTACCTTACGAATACAAATTGGTGACAAAGATGGAGAAGGCAGTTCGTACGGAAACTTAGGATCTGTGTTTCAATCTCTTGGTCAGTACGAGAAAGCGAAAGAATATCACGAGAAAGCCCTTGCCATCCAAATACAAATTGGTGACAAAGACGGAGAAGGCACCTCGTACGGAAACTTAGGAACTGTGTTTCAATCTCTTGGTAAATACGACAAAGCTGAAGAATATCTTGAGAAAGCCCTTGCCATCAAAAAACAAATTGGTGATAAGGACGGAGAAGCCACCTTATACGGAATCTTAGGAACTGTGTCTCAATTTCTTGGTCAATACGACAGAGCTAAAGAATATCTTGAGAAAGCCCTTGCCATCAAAATACAAATTGGTGACAAAAAGGGAGAAGCCAGTTCGTACGGAAACTTAGGAACTCTGTTTCAATCTCTTGATCAGTACGACAAAGCTAAAGAATATCGTGAGAAAGCACTTGCCATCAGAATACAAATTGGTGACAAAGAGGGAGAAGCCAGTTCGTACGGAAACTTAGGATCTGTGTTTCAATCTCTTGGTCAGTACGAGAAAGCGAAAGAATATCTTGAGAAAGCCCTTGCCATTAGAATACAAATTGGTGACAAAGGGGGAGAAGCCAGTTCGTACGGAAACTTAGGAGCTGTGTTTCAATCTCTTGGTCAGTACGCTAGAGCTAGAGAATATCTAGAGAAAGCTCTTGCAATCAGAAAACAAATTGGTGACAGAGAAGGAGAAGCAGCTGATTACGGAAACTTAGCAGTTTTGTACCAATCTGTTGGTGATTTTGTCGCGGCTGAAGATTATAGCGAGATGGCACTGTGGATTGCTCGCGACATCAAGGACTTACAGAAAGACTTTAAAATTCTTTGCCTTCTTACAATGGTGAAGTTATGCCAATACAAAATTCAGGAAGCGTTTGATTGTCTGTTTCTTTGTATGAACAAAAGCGAATCTTTACGAAGTTTCTTAAGGAACAACGACGATTTCAAGGTATCGTCTTCAGACGCTCGTGATTTTCCCTACCGAAGTCTTAGTGCATTCTTCTGTATTTCTGAAAATCCGAACTATGCCCTGTATGTTTTAGAGCTGGCACGGGCTAGGGCATTAGCAGACTTGATGTCGTCTCAGTATTCTGTTAAGGCGCAAATCTCAGCTGATCCGCAATCGTGGACTGGTATTGAAAATATTATGAAAAAAGAAAGTAACTCTTCTTGTCTGTACATTTCTTACGATGCTGATAATCTGTTTTTCTGGGTTCTCAAGACAAGTGGAATCATTCATTTCCGAAGAATAACAGTAGATGAGGAGCTAATTGGTGCCGGTCTAGTTGACAAGTTACATGATTTCTTCGCTAAATGCTTTCGAAGTTTAGGTATTTTAGAATGCGAAGATCGATCCTTAAATGACGTTGAGAGCCTTGCAGCCCTGAGACTTATAGAAGATGACGATGAAGAAATTCAGAACTCCGAATGGGACCTGTCTTTGTTTTATAGAATGTTGATCAGTCCGGTAGCTGATCTTCTTGAGGAGCCGGAGATCATTGTTGTTCCTGATCGCTCATTAAACCAAGTTCCATTTCCAGCTTTAACGGATGAACGCGGCAGTTATTTGTCAGAGACCTTTAGGATCCGCATTGTTCCTTCTTTGACGACTCTCAAGCTTATTCAGGACAGCCCCGCTTACTATCACAGTCGGACAGGTGCACTGATAGTAGGGGATCCTGATGTTGGTACTGTGTATTACAAAGGAAAAGTAATGTCCTTTTCTAGATTACCCTGTGCAGGAAAGGAAGCAGTCATGATTGGACAACTGCTGGGTGTTCAACCTTTGTTAGGACAGCAAGCAACAAAGCAGGTTGTACTTGACAGTTTAAATTCAGTGAGTTTAATACACTTTGCAGCGCATGGTAATGCCGAAAGAGGAGAAATTGCCCTTTCGCCTGTACGCCTTCCTGACACGATTCCAGAAGAAGACGATTACCTATTGACGATGTCCGACATTGCACAAGCGCAACTTCGAGCTAAACTTGTGGTACTAAGCTGTTGTCATAGTGGTCGTGGACAGATTACAGCCGAGGGAGTTATTGGAATTGCTCGAGCGTTCTTAGGATCCGGTGCACGGTCCGTTTTGGTGGCTCTATGGGCCATAAGTGACAAAGCAACAGAGCAGCTGATGTGTCGTTTCTACGAGCATCTTGTTCACGGGGAGAGTGCCAGTGAATCTCTTCACCAGGCCATGAAATGGATGCGAAGTAATGGCTTTAAGATGGTCTGCGACTGGGCACCGTTTATGCTAATTGGGGATAACGTGACATTTGAGTTTGAAAAATAAAAGTAAGTCTCCATAACAAAACATTTGATTTTGCAAGCTAAGCTGATAGTCTTGAGCTGAACTTGCGTCATTTCGTGTCCACGGGTATCCATCTTGCTTTTACATTGAGAATGCTTGTGATAGGTACTTTTTGCAGATAGTTTTGCTTGGGGCTTCACTCTCACAAATGAGGCCAATAGAAAACAAGAGTGTGCAGGGTAAGTTATTTGGCATAACGCAGTGGATATCCTAGTACGCAATCATTTTCACCAAAAGTGATATGCAGGCCGGTTTTTCGACTATAAGCACAAAGCAGCATTGCAAGCACAGTCTGAATGCGTGTGTAGCGAATGAGATATGGAAGTTTTCCAGTTCCCTGACAGTTGGGTATGTTAACAGTTAAGCTCTCTAATAACATATCACGCTATTTTGCTCAAACTGGTCAAACTTGTACTCCACTCGGAAGCAAAAAGAATCTGCTTAGTTGTGATTACTTTTCAAAGCTGGATCCAAACATTCATGATAGGGGGCTTTGTACACGTTGTTAAAAATGAAGCAACTAGCCCAAAATGTTACAGCTTTTAACGCAAAATGCAAGATTAACTCGATTTGTAACAATTGCGTTGTTACCATTCCTGTCAAAAAAGTTGTTACATTTTGGGTTAAAAATGTTGTTACAATTTGCGTTAATTTTACATTTTGCGTTAGTTGCTACATTTTTGCGGTTACTTAGATTTTGTGTTAGTTGTTACATTTTGCGGCGTGACACACGCCATTTGCGTGATCGGCGTGGATGGCGAGTGCCGCAGGTATGAGTTTCTGGGGTATTCGGGACTTTGCCTCCCAGGCGAAAAACGTCTTTCAATTTTAACTTTCAACGCATTTCCTCTATGACACCCCAAAACGTTTGTGAAGGGATGCAAGATAACACCTGGAATTTGCCCTTTTTGTGAACCAGAAAACCAAAAGTTAATTATGCAGACATAAAATGTACATTATCTTCTCTTAACTTGATCATCAGCCAATTGGCGGAGAAGAATCTACGCATTAAACAATTTTATTCTGATATTTGAGCAAAGTAGAATTCAAACAAATAACAAAAAAATAATAATAATCGTCAAAGACGGCGCGAGAGAGGGATTGTAACCCGTTCAATCCCTTCCCTTGATCTGCCCGTGTTTTTACCTCTTTTATATGGAAAGAAGAAATCGTTTTACACTCTGAGCATATCTCTGTTACGGAGATACAGTATTAATATTATATAAACACTAATGAAATACCAAAGGAGCTTTCCCGCAAAAACTTCATATCTTCACACGTGAAGATATATATGTTATTTGCCGGCTGGGAGGTCCGTATAGTGAAAAAGTGTGACCGAGGTCTTGAAAATGCTGCCCGAGGCCGCAGGCCGAGGGCAGCATTTTCAAGCCCGAGGTCACAGTTTTTCACTATACGGACCGACCCTAAGCCGGCAAATAACTTATTTATTTTTTTCCTGCGATAATTTGGCTTACAATTGGGTTTACACAACTTTGTTATTGAATTGGTTTACGTGCCGTCTACAAACCATCCTAAAAAATCTAACAAACGAACGAGCGAGTAAACTCAGACACTACCCAAAGAAAGATGTATCAACAGATTTATTTTGAATTGTTTTATGTTAGTTGCATCTAATTCACCAGTTAAGTTCTCCAAAAGTGTTTTCCCGATAGTGAAATTTCACGCAAAGTTTGACTGAAGTTGCACTACAAGCACAATTTTTATCAGTCGTTGCGAATCACTCGAAATCAGACCTTTTTACCGTAAATTGAGTAGCAGAAAGCGAGGAAATTCGTTAGGTATATTCTACAGAATTTCTCTTAAATACAGCAACTATCAGAGAGGCTAAACTCGACTGCATTTGACTTCTTTTAGCTTAAAATTGTGCGGTGAAAAACACAGAATTACGCGCCATTACAACGCCGAGCTACAACCAACCACACAAACTCTCAGAGCTACAAAATACTCAATTGAATCTACTTACAGTGACCTTCCTTGCTATTTAAAAGTGAGCAGAGGTAAACTTCCGTTGATCATTAATCCTCCATGGAAGTGTAAAAAGGGAAAAGATCGACGATTACCGCTAGTTCATTCACGAAACCTAGCTGAACATGACAATTTCACCCGCGCTGTTTCCCGCCCTTACCGTGACCGTGGTCAGAGATAGGAAAATCCGGACCGCGCTAAGAACCAATCAGATTGCAGGATTCGTTACTGTGCCCTCTTGGAAAAAAATAAAACATGTTATCTTCACACGTAAAGAGATCACCGTCGTTATGGTTACATAATAAATCGCGCCTTTTTCACAGGAGTTTATCCGGTGTTTATATAATAAACAGAATATTACATGCCCGCTTGTGAATATGATTTTTATCTTCTCGTGTTCGACTCGATATCTCACTCGTTCACTGCGCTCACTCGTGAGATATCGAGTTGAACACTCGAAGATAAAATTCATATCCACGCGCGGTCATGTAATATCCTCTATATTCTTTATGTTTCTACTTTTGCAGGTTTGCTTTGCACCAGCGTTTTACCCAGGGTCAGGCATTCAGTGAAATTAAAGATGGCGTCCACTTGTCCTCTGAAAACATGCAGGCACGTTTGAGTCAAAGAGACGATTTAATTTTTCTAAGACGTAACTCTGTGACAAGAGTGATAAATGCGAAACGAAAGAAGCAGAAAATGATGAATAAGTAAATAGTAAGTGAGTAGTCAATAGTAAGTGATAAGATATATTTTCTCCTTACAAGGTCAACACATTTTCTAGCAGACAGGTGATGATGATAAATAGGACGATCAACCAGAAGATATTGATTTACCAATCAATTCTCAGAGGTAGAATTAACGGGAATGCCTGTTAATGAGTAGAGAAAATTGCAATTTTGACCTTAGGACTAATCAGAAAGTCACTGGCAAGGGCCTGCGGCAGAGTGAACTTTTTTGTTGAGATTGTTTTAAAATCGGCGTCGGTACGATAAACCCAAAACATGTGGCTGATTTACGGCGTGGACAGCTGTCCGCATGTACGTGCCGTTAGATCATGACAATGTTTAATGATAGTTGCGGGAAAATTGAATTCTTTAATAATCATTTGTTATCGCGCGCTGATAGATTAGGGTTCTAGCAGATTCTAGCACGGAGCTTTGAATTCAGTTTTTAGTGTTCAGGTAGCTTTAAATGCAAGTTCATTCATTCACAGTTGTTTTAAATACGATAATTTGTTGTAGTAAAGAAAAAGGAAACAAAAACTCAAACCAAAAACAAAAAAACAAAAAAACAAATATGTAGTGTCCAAAAAAGCACTCTTTCGAGTTGGCAACCAAACCAGTGAAATTAGTCAAGTAGTAAGTTAGTAAAGTAGGTGATAAGGAACAACTTATAAATAATAAGTAACCAAATAGAAGTTTAAATAAAGTAGTTAATGGGCGTGTTTAAAATATTTATTTCTCGCTAGCAAAGTTAAGGGCGGCAAATGAATGGTTTTTTTTCAGCTTTTAAAATTAACGAAAAGGCATGTATTTCATCTCAATTGTATTTTCCCCGGAGATTTATAGTGCGTTTCTTTTTTTCTTTTTTGTTCTTTAAATTTGGCTTTTGCCAACTGCCAGATCAAAGAAAATCAGGACAATTAATATTTCTTACACTCAAACGAAACTAAAACTTCCATGATTTTTCAGCAACTTGACCTTGTATAGGACTCGACAACTAGTTGCTTCTTCAAGGTCTCGAGGATCATAGAAAAGAAGGCGCGTCCAACACTCTATGCCTTCTTTCTATCTCTCCCCAGTCTCCTCAAAAAAGATCGCATATATAGCAGATGCGCCATGTGTTTTTTTTCAAATTTGCACTAAGAAAGAATAAGACTCTCTCTAATTGTCCCTCTCTTTCATGACTTCATCGGATAGTTTTCGAGTCTACAAAATGCTACGGTCGACACTTAACAGTGAAATTAATAGTCTGTATGATAAATACTTTTTCAATCTTCATTTATAACATGTAACAATCAATGAGTTTAGGTATTCCTTGGAAAAGCCTACACATGCCAGAACACTTTTCGCCGCCATTTTACTATTGATCAGTAACTTGCGGAAGACGTCATTTCTATAATTTTAATGTAGTTGCGTTTTCGATCAAGTAGTTTTTTCTTTTTAACTTTGCTGCATCTTGTAACTTTTTTCGTACGTTTTATATTTTACTGAAGTTATTTGTTTGAGGGCCGCTGATTTCCAGCGGAGCTGTAGTGTGTAGATTTAGAGTAAATAAAGTTAAATATTGCTTTTTTTAACACGTACTGTGGTCACTATCTATTTTCGCTTTGGCTAAGAATCCAGGGTTCTCTAGGGAAGTCATACTCTCTCAAGATTCCATTACTAATATGATCTGCTCGCGCAAAGAGCAGATAATAAACAATTATTGGATGAGGTTTTCTGTGATATCCAGAATAATCACTCTGGATATCACAAAAACCGAATCTAATAATTGTTTTATTATACATTGAACGAAAAACAAAATAAAAGTCATCTTTTTGCTTCTTCGCTGACGGGAAGCAACGCAAAGCCCGCGAACTTGACACGATTACCCTTTGGAAATCATGTACTGCGGTCATACATGACATGATAACCCAT
>JAHPZR010003367.1:5000-7500 GCA_019787425.1 Platygyra sinensis | reverse complement strand
TTTATATAGAGAAAGATGGAGCTACGCTATTGGTTGGTGCCTAGTAACGTGACAAACAACAGAATAAATTAGTTGAATGTGAAGCGTTCGTTGATACCGTGAGGATTAGGGTGCCGATTTGAAAAAAAATGTCTTTTTTTTGGTTCCAAGGTTTTGCGGCTTTCCGCGCTTCCTTGATGTAGGGAGAGGTCGCAGACTACCATATGTTGCTTAGAATGATTAGGCAGATTAAAGGGTCTAGCGACCTGTTTAGATGCGTTTTTGTCGTCTTTCTCTACGCCGCGAAGGTGTTCTCGGAATCGGTCGCCTAGTCGTCTCCCTGTTTCGCCAATGTATAACTTTTTGCAAAGAGTGCAAGTTATGCAGTAGATGACATTGGCTGAGGTATAGGTAAAATGATCAGTGATCTTAATGGATCGCTTGGAACTCGACAATTTCTCAACGTTGCAAATGAAAGGACATGTTTTGCATCGTGCGCGTGGGCATTTAAAAGTTCCGGGTTGATCAATCGTTTGGAATGCCCTTCTGACTAAAAAGTTACTTATGTTTTGTCGCGTTTGAATGAAATTAATGGAGGTTGCGAAAAGATTCTACCAGTATCGGGATCATTTTGAAGTAATTTAAAGTTATAAGTAATACACTCCCACCGACGCAGCACCACAGTTTCCTTAGAAACTTAGCCCTGAGTCCGTTAGAATTTGAGAGCCAATGTTATAAAAAGTACTGTTTTCATATAACCTTTATTGATTTCAATAACACATTATTCATTTTCTAAAACCTTAGAATGTAGTCAGTAGGGAGTTTAGCAAACCACGAGGGCGACGGGTGACGAGAGCGGCACCATCCGAAAGGCTTAATGAGCAAAACAATGAATGCGCACGTGCGTTTTGAATCTTGGTACATTTCACTGCCGTCCTCTGCGAAACAACAACGCGAAACGACTAAATTTTACTCGTTTTGGAGAACGCGAGCCACAGTGGCTAATTTTTCGTATCTTCTTTTGGAATTAAACGCTGTCGGTCGGTGTATGTTTTCAGACAATAAGATTTACAGAGTTGCGGCATTTGAAAGTAGAATACAGCTGTTTCGGGAAAGGTTGTCCAAAAGAAGGGTAAGAGCGTTCGCGACAATGCCGAAAGGTAGTATGGGAGATATTCAATAAAATAAATTCAACTTGTAGTGAACGCCCAGAATCGAACATGCCACGACTGCCCGGTGAAGACTTACGGTAGCGAGCTATTTGGATGAAAGAGTTCTTAGGATATAGCGTAGAGTGAAGTGGCAGCACGTACAGGCTTGTAAAATGAAGTTCTCTCTCGCTATCACGCTACGAAAACACGTCCAAAAACAAAGGGTTCATTAGCGATGGCTCTGCGCGTGCACCACGATTTTTGGTACATTTCTCCGACTTTCTCTGCAAACTGATGACATGAAATAAGTAAGGTTAAAGTCGTCAGAATCATGCTTTCTCTGTGAATCCTAACTCTTTGTTACTAATTCATGGTCCGGATCATTTGACTGAATTTTGAAACTCACTTATATCTCAATGTCAGTAACAAAGCGTGAGCATGTATTTCTAGCTGACTTTTTCGATAGCATTGCCGTCATGTTTTCGTTGACTCAAACTGACCGTTTACCATAATCCCTTTCGGAATTGTCGCGTACGCTTTTATGCTTCTTTTGGACAACCTTTCTCGAAACAGCTGTATATGATTTTATTTTTACAAGGTGTCATCTCCGCCGTGGCAGACGTCATAGGGAGTTTAAGAAACTGCTACGGCGATGCCGGGGACAACGTCGATTAAAAGATGAGTTTACATTGTACCTACAAATCTCGCGGTACCCTTAAGGACGTTCGCGCCCGAAACTTCCCACATACAGTTTTTTTTTTAAACTTTGACTGCAGGTAGAAAAAGATGAGATTGGATTAAAAACGTGAAAAAATCTGGGGTCATCGAGCCCATTTTGAAGATAAGGCGTAGCACAGACCACAGCATTTCTAGGATTTCTAGTCACTCGAGGCAATTCCAACCGGATTCATTACTATCGGCATATATTTAAGTAGAAGAATCACATCTAAGTTATGTGTGTTTAAGACAGCATATATAGGCCTAGTTGATAGACCTTTGCTACATATGTCATTAAATCAGATAGAATAAAAATGCAACCTATAAGTCGCGCACACCTGAATCCATGTACCAATTCGTCCCTGTTTGAATAGTATATTAGAAATAATTAAAACTTCCCAGTTTTTTAGCATAATGGAAAGAATCAGAAAAGGAAGTGATCTGCCGAAAAGAAAGTGGGGGTCACCGAGCATCCAACAAAAATATTCGCACACCGAGTTAACGCAAAGGTCATCAGCTCTATATTTGGTTGAGTTTCGACTCGGTGAGCGCGCTTAAAGTACATGACTTGGCACGTGCGTGCTCAATAAATAGCGTGCGCACTAGAAATGCACAGTAACAATGGGCGCAAGCGTCGTTAAGGTGGCCGAACA
>JAHPZR010003366.1:5000-73279 GCA_019787425.1 Platygyra sinensis | reverse complement strand
ATTTTCTGTCTGGGATTTTGCTACGGGGCAATTTGCTTTTCATTCTCACTTGCCCAATGGCAAAGGGCCCAGGCAAGTTGCCCTCCAACTAAATAAGAAAACAAGTAAACTAAATCTTGCCCAGGACAAGCAAAATTTGAAAGCTGATTGTCTGAAGCTTTTTTAGCCTTGCAGAGGAGTAGATATATTTTAACAAACATTGCATCCTTCGGACATTTTTTGTGTAGCAATTACAACGCTACTGACATGCAACTTATTCCTCTTGAACTCGTTAAATCTAATCGTAACAATGTACGTAAAGCAAGAGAAGCATATCTCATTGAAAGAGGTCAAACCGCATGGTCTAAATAAGAAAGATGGAACTTAGTACTTTTCTTTTGCATCAGCTTTCTATGTTAAGGTTATTTGTACAATTTATAGCTGTTCATTACCACTTTCAGGTTGTAACGTTTTCCCATATTTTTAAATTTTCAAATTTTTAAATTTGTACGGTACTTTTTCATCGTTACTTGTTACTTAGCCCTATCTATCAGTTTTTTTGTTATTATTTTTTTTCTTTTTACTAGTCTTATCGTATTTCCCATATTTCAAATCTGCAATACGAGAACCCATTGGCGCCTACAGATTTTGTCACGAAAGAAGTGGTGTGATTCTAATTGGATAATTTTGACAGCCAGACATTCCACAGTTGAGTGGGCTTGCATAGTTAATTAGAGGGCGGAATGAAGAAAACAATAGCGTCCTTGCAGGCGTCCCCTACAGCGATCCTCCCGCGTCCGATCTTCTCGCGCTTCACTGGCTAGTCTTTCCCCTTTCCCTCCCCTTCGGACGCCTGCCACACAGGCTACTGATTAGATCCTCTACAACAAGAAAATCCGGTACTTCTCTTTCGTCACGATGGTCCTTGCAAAAATTACTACGTCTGAAATTGCATCCTTCACCATTTTCAGTGTTCAAACTGTTAATTCTCCTTCATTCACTTTTATTTATGTGGACTTCAGAGTTCTGAGAATTTGTTGGTACATCAAGTTAACATCGTCCAGTTGATGATTGCCATAATTCTCATCACTGGTTTGATTGATAAGAGACTGGCACTGTTAGGAGAAACGTACAGTTGATCACTTGCTCGTCTCAATCATATTTGTCCAGCTGATAAATGCCACACATTCAACCACCATTTTTTCGAAAAAAAAAAGTACTTGTTCCTTCAATCACTGATCTTCATTGCTTTCCATTTGTAACAGTCTGCAAGTGATTATGTTTACTGCATTTAGTGTTGGTGAGTTCAAAAACAAGTCAATAAAGACTTGGTTGTCTTCTAAGGATTGCATTAGACTGGGATCCAGTAAAATAGAACCTATAAAGAAGGAAAAAATATTCTTTCAAGATCTGAAAGGAAGATACAGCTAGAAGACTCTCCCCCGTGGAAGTTGGCTAATTTCAATGTCAAATTGAACACATCACATCGGTGAGAATTGTCTACAATTAATTATTTTGCAATGCCCTCTAGACTAAATCACAAGCAATATGCTGAGTGATAAGCTTGACACAACAAAGAATTTGGTTGACATTCCTTCAGCTCCCAGAAAATAAAACCTAAAGTTTGTATTCCAGACAATGTAAGTTTTGCTAGTTGTTTTTTGTTTTATACTAATATTAGACAAGTACCATACATCGTAAATAGTGAAAAGACTATTTTCCCCAAAACATGTACAGATTGTCCCTAACCCCTCTATCCCTTTCCTTTGTAATCACTGATGTTAATAAGTATTTTTACCTAAAAATGGAGCATTGCAGCTCTTTGTCAAGGCTTCACCTCCTCCTACTTTTGAACTGAAACACATGTGCACTCCTATAAAAGAAGAAAGTGCATTACTATAACGAATACCGGTCGTTTCGTACCCAGGCTAAGACGTTTCGTACCCACTTTCGGTCGGTTCGTACCCAACCCTCTGGTCGATTCGTACCCAAGAAATTATGACAAAGTTTTTGGAGTTTTTGAGTGAGAAACTTGTAAAAACGATTAAGATGCAGCGCTCGCATGCGCAAGGTATATGTGTGATCTTACTAATGATCAACTTAAACAGTGTCAGTGGCCCGCAAGTTTCTTGACAATAGCAGCTAATTATTATTGAGCGCAAGATAGGTGTGATTTTCTTCTCTTTTATTTCAAGAGTATTAAATTAGAATATTGCAACAATGAGAGTAAACAGCACTAGCGTTAACTAACGAAATGGTCAGAATTTCGATCCTTTTGGTTTATGGGTTCACCCATAGAACGTTTTTGAGGGTTTTGCTTGTGAAACTTCTTAAAACGATTACGATGCAAATAAAAATAGTGTCGGTACAAATTCGCCTGGTCTCCGAGCGCAAGCTTAAGAGGATTCAGAGGGCCACCTCACGTGAAGTGCAGAGGCGAATCTTCGAACTTTGGATGGGACGTCTTCAACAAGTAGGAGAAGTCACTGAAGCAGCTGCTCAAAGGATGTTCAAATATCAACAGGCCAGTGACGCACTGAACTGAACTTAGACATTAGTTACATTTACTACCGGAATTTTTATTGTTAGTTACTAAGAAAAATACAGAAAATAAGAACGTTTACCGGTCGTAGGCGCTCCGTGATAATGGGGGAAATATATTAGGATCGTAGGCCACGATTTTTCAATAGTATCAACTAAAAGATAACTTTTAAATGTTCCTGTGATTAGAAATTAGCTTTTTGCGATTACTACAGTAGGATAAGAGAAATAAATGTTTATGTTTGTCTTAAAACATTTTGTGTCATAATTTCTTGGGTACGAATCGACCAGAGGGTTGGGTACGAACCGACCGAAAGTGGGTACGAAACGTCTTAGCCTGGGTACGAAACGTCTGGGTACGAAACGTCCATGGGTACGAAACGACTGGATACCATTATTACAGACTAGGAAGCTAAAGTACACTACAACAGTCAAAAATTCAACGAGTCATAGTTTATTAAACACACGTATTTTCCTTTAATATGATATAAAGCAGAAGTCTCCTCCAAACGTGCATTTTAGATGAACTTGTCAGGAAATGTTTCCTCCCATATTATATACCGTAGGTGTGCAGCGAAAGGTCTTAATACCCTGACCATATTAAAGGATAATGCACCTATCATTGGCCATCCCCTGAGGGGGGACCCCGGGCAAATACAAATTTCTATGGGGACTTGTAGGGGGGTTTGAACGATCATTTTACCTTGCAGGCAGGGGAAATGAGGAAGGTTTGGTTTCCGTAAGCCTTGCACACCGGGGAAAACAGGGGACTTCGTCAAAGAAATAGGTCAATTTCAAGTTGTCTTACATCAATAATAGAACGACCACTGTACAGAAGAACACGGGCTCACTTTCTCCTTGCAAAATGGCGCGGCGGAGTGCATAAGCTCAGGTATTGTTATGTAAATCTATTTCAATCGAGCACAGTCTATGATGCCAATGATTGTCTGCACAAGGTAAATATACTTGTTTCGGATGGTTTTCAGTATTGTGAGAAACATTTCTGTGTAAGGCCAAAGGAAGCCTAGCAATAGTATTTTGAGTGATGAACCGGCCATCTGGCAAGATAAAATGTTGAAATTTTGAAAACCATGTGGAAAATAACCTTTACATTTTAAAGTGAAACTTTTTGAAGTGTTGTCATCACTTGTGAATTAATAAACTCTTGAAATTGTAATTGATATGAACAGTTGCAATTTTCTTAAAGAGTAAAGTACTGTACTTTTCTAGTCACTTAAGCTGGGTCATCTTATTAAGTTTGTACTCTCAAGTTTACTGTGGTTTGATGCTGTTCAATATGATCCCCATCTGGGAGGGGGAATTTCTTAACTTTGATTGCTCAGTGTCCCCTTTGAAGGAGGGTGGAATCAAGAACTTCAACAGGATCCTGTACAAAGTCCTCTCCCTTGCCCGGGGTTCCCCCACCCCCAAGGGGATGGCCGATGATAGGTGCGTAAAGCAGAATAAACTGATACCCTGTTTAAGGCCAAATCCAGAAAAAAAATGACATTCAATTCAAACCAGAAGACAAAAACTATGAATGGCACAAACAGGTCAACTGTATCTCACTCGTCTATGACACTGGAAGTTTAAAAGCATCAAGCGTAGAACTTAGTTTAATACAGTAGCACCCGGCTATAACGAACCCCGCTATAACGATGACCCCATTATAACGAACATCACTTGAAAGCCCAGCAGAATTACAGTAAAATATGTGGAAACAAACCCTGCTACAATGAACCCCGCTATAACGAATTGATTTTGACTGTTCCACGCACAATTTACCCCGCTATAACGAACATTTTGTCCTGTCGCTCGCAGTCAGTAAAAGGTACATGATGATACAAATGGTTGATAAGCCAAGCAAGACTCCTATTGGTCAAGATAGGGAAACTTTGACCTTCAAAGCTTTGCTTTATTTAAATGTAGCTGTTCACGTGCAAGTCTGTAGACTGTTTTGCATGGTGTATATCCCATTGTTCAGCTTGGTTCAGCTTGGATACCCCGCTATGACAAATGTTTTTGTTGTTAACCAGATAATTCGTTATACATGTAGCAGGGTCTTCGCTATAACAAAGACCCCGCTATAACGAAAATTTTTTCGGTACGGTGACACTTATAGCGGGGAGCCACTGTACATGTATTTTCTGTTTAGCTGGACACTTACGCACTGGAATGTCAGGAGGCACAACTTAAGTAGGTACTTCGTTTAAAGATCACACTGTGAATGTAATTAATGTCAACAGTGGCAAAAATGATAACCTATCTAAGGACTGAGAACCTTGAAACCTTTCCTGCAAAACTTTGCTCATGTTATCCACCACTCACAGCATTGGAACTTTAGTTTTCTTGCAGAACATAACATCGATTGTACATGTAGTTCTCTTCTGACATCAGAGACTGCCACACACTAAGGAACAAAAGACATGTTATAAATTCAAAAATTCATCAAAATGCTAACTAAAGTATTGTAAACACAGTTCATTTTGGTACATAAAAAAATATATTTCTTGCAATTTAACAGTTTCTGTTATAATTTTTAGCAACTGGAGATGGAAAAAATACCATTCCCAGGAACATCTGCTTAATATACTTTTTTTTAGAACCAATGAAAAAAAAAGGAAGGTTAATTTTCAAAACTGGAGGCCAATTTTTGCTAATTTAATTGATACTAAACTTGTCTTAGGTTTTGGCCAAATAGTGATTAGAGCCAATTCCACCTGGAAAGGCTAAATGCTCAAGTGAAAGGTTGGCCTGTCTTCATAGTTAAAAGGGCTAAATGTATTTAATTTAACAATGTATTAGTCTGAATAAACAAATTAAGCAAGCGAAAACTTTCCGAAATCAAAATAACTTAAGGCTTATAAATTAATAATTGACAGCAATTATATAAAGTTTGTTACAAATAATTCAATGCATACCCGAGGAGTAGTGACTAGAGTTGCTCCATCTGGATTGTAATGTCACAGATTTTCTAATACTGTAATGTGCTCATCAGATGTCACTGGATTGAACAAAACCAATCTAAGGACAGAGCAATAATAATAGGATTATGTACAATGCATGAGTTGGAAAGTGAATGTGCACTATTATTAATACTATGATATCTGCAAAGTTAACAATAAACAGTATCTGCTCTGATAAAGGGAGGTAAACTCCAGTCTCCTAGTATGAAGTATCGTCACCTCTCCCTTAATATCCTTGATGGGGATCAAGCCAGCCTGTTGCTGAATACCCCTAGTATCCCCGCATTTTTGCAGTTCAGGTTGCCCAACAACTTGTTGGTACTCATTTCTCCTCCTGTATAATGGGAGGCATTGCAAGTTAAGTCTCTCACCAAAGAATGCAGTACAAAGACTCATGAACAGGCTTTGAATTGAGACCTATTAATCCACACGGCCTTATGTGCTATGCACAAAGAGGACTAAATACTAAGTAAGTAATCCACAATGTATGATATTGGTCACTGGGCCACTGCACCTTACACATCAGTACATCACAAGCCTCTGAAAATAACATTTTAATTGTCATCATACCTGGTCTGGTAATCCAGGTCTCCCCAAGAAACATCCGACAGAAACTGCTTGATCACTGCTAAAAAAAGAAACATACTAGTAACTGTTACATGAGATTGAGAACTCAAGGAACCTGCAGGAATATCTTAAAATGTTACTTTGTAATAATTTGCTCCATTTACAAAATCGGTAATAAAAAGCATATAGCAGACAGTATGGTGCACTGGCCTAGAACAAAGTTGTTTTAAAAATTGATTGATAAATATTATAGTACAAGACTTTCAATTGTTGATTTCAAACATTTTCCTATTCATTCAAAAGTGCAGAAAAGTACTAACAGTGTTTCCAAAAGAATTTGCATATTAACTTTTGTACAAATTTTTACACTGTAGATCCAGTGGTGACCAGCTGTGGTGTCGGAGTGAAAAAATGTCCTTATATCCACTAGATATGCCAGTAATACTGCCCCCAAAAGAGGAAATTATTATAAGTATTGTTTGCTCACTATCAGCAAAGTCTAATTAAAGCTACCTTTAGTTAAAAAACATAATTTTTTTTTGACCTTACCTACATTTTAAACTAACTAAAGGTAATTCGTGCATTACAAAAAATGACTAATACGTGGTGGCATGTAGCTCTTTGAAGTGATTTTTAAAGTAGAGTTTCACCAATGATGAGACACTCAGCTCTAGCTTTAATTAGCAAGCTGGAACAGATCAAGGTAGGTAAAAAAATAATTACAGAGCATAAAGGAATGAATACCATTTTTCTTAGGTCCTCTCTACAACAATGGCATCATCTCTAGTCCGTTATTTAACAAGAAACCAATTGACGTGACAGCCAGTTGTTGGTCCTTGTCTGTGTAAACTGGAACCAAACTAAAAAGAAAGGTTACAGACAGGTGATCTTTAAAAAATACTTTCACATGTAAACACCTTCAACAAAGAACATAGGCTAGCTTTGATGTCAATAGCATATCAGCTATCAGCAGATCTTATAAAAAAAAAAATAGAAAGCGAAAACTATGATAACTACAGTAATACACAGGTCTGAGACTCGTGTCTCAAAAGCCTCGGAAACTTTTCAATCCTGTTTCAAGGTCCTAGAATATGGAATTCATTACCAATCAACATCAAAAATGCCCCATCTTTTAGTATATTCAAGTGTGTGGTCAAACCATTTATAAGGGTCAGACAGAATGCAACCTAAATACCTTAACACCTTACATGTATATCTATATTTTCCTCTAAATACACTTATATGTACCTAAATAACTGACTTTTCTTTATTTCTTAAAATGTCACCTACAGTGTAGTATTAAATAATTTGCCCATGGGGAGAGGGGGGGGGGGGGGGGGGAATCTCTATTCCTCATAAGCTCAGCTTCTCAGAGATTTCCCTGCCACAGTCACTCCTCCCAAGTAATCTGCAAATTTTAAATTTAATGTTAATTAACCTATTCATTATCGTTTTTATTATGCTTGTATTTCGTTGTCTGTAGCAAAAAAATAAATAAATAAATAAATAAATAAATAAATAAATAAAAATAAATAAATAAAAACTAAAATAAAATAAAAAATTCAGGTCTGATAAACCATTGCAAAATCTCAAACCTTTATACAATTACAGAGCTGTTTTATCACATATTCTTGATATGAACAGAGGTTTCCCTCATACAAGAAGTTTTGGCACATAAACTTCTCCGTTTTCAGATACAGATGAACTAAAAATGGCTTTACGGGCCTGAAAAGTTTCCTGGGCTTTCGAGAAATGGGGCCCAAAAACATTTATACTGCAAATGATCTAAATTTTGTGAACTAATGGACTCCTGAGATCAAGCATGTTCACCCATAAAAGTCCCAAGGAAGTGGGGAGTGGTCCCTGTCAGACCAGCATTCCATGCGGGAGAAGCTGCAATACTTGACAGAAGTCAGTTTCTTGCTATTGTGCACTGCAGATAAGGAATTCTCCTGTAATGAGCCACTAAATATCATAGATTGAAAGTCTTTTACTGTTACATAGATGATATATTGTCAAGTATCTGATGAGAAACAGTCTTTATTCTCAGTCTGCATTTTGTATGTATACCCTGGTCTGCAGTCTGCATTTTGTACTGGCCAAAATAGTACCGCTGGTTTTCCCTGTTAACAGAGGCAGATCCACAGATCCGGCCACAGATTTTCATCAGGGTGACTCTGGGGTTGAGGGAGAAACACAGAAGGTGCTGGGGAGAAGGCAAAGTGAACATTTTGAATCCAGTGCGGGATTTTCCGCTAAGTGCCTTTAGTTCTCCCATCATGGGGCCAATATAATATTGTAAATATTCTGATAACAATCCTCTCTCCCAAACATAACACATGAAAACAAGACCAATCCAAAACATAGGAAATTGTCTGAGAAGACTTTCCCCCAACCAGTCTTTCTGAGTATGAATCAATTGAATGAAAACGCCAGCGGCACTTTTGAAAAATAAACGATGACATTACTGCAATAGACTGCAAACCGTTTCATGTGTCGACTTCTAAAAATATATTCTTCGTGCCATGGCGTGCCATAGATTAAAATAGATTGAATAGAACAACTCTTTCCTCGAGCGGATATTAGCTGTTAATGAGGCGGCTAAGCGGGTATAAGCGGTTATTATTGAGCATTGTTTCCTGATCAACGATCTGATTATAACTTTTGTTCTGTCTAAAACAGTAAGTTCACGTGACTGTTAATTTTTACTGTGGATGCCACCCGAGGCATAACATCCTTAATCTTTTATGTTTTCTTACAAGAACTGAATAGAAAATTCTTTGAATCTCGTGATTGAGCAGCTAGGCTCTTTTTGTAAACAGCAGTTTCCTTACTGAAGTAATAATAATAATAAAAAACTGCAAATGATTAAAAAAAAAATAAATAAATAAAAAATAAACTTATCTCACTGAAGCAATTGGATAATTTTTATGGAAAACGCAAAAGTTTTTATGTAAACAAAGTCGCTTACCACAATTTGGCAGTTCACCTCAGTGTGAATCCTATCCGAAGAACCTCCAGCAAAAGTTGTGAAGACTGAACTGAACAAATCTTTTCGATAGATCAACGAATCAACTTTTTCCCACTGTGTTTACCGTTTTGTAATTCCTCTAAACACTCAAAACACGTTTGATTTCTCTTGCATGCTGATCACCTCATGAAATCATGCGACTTTTCTTGCATGGCTGCACATCATATCTCGACGCGCGAAGTTCTGTAGTCTTTTGAGTCAATTTTCCTGGTATTTGAGTTCTTTCCTAAAGCTCTCACTTGCCCTGCCTGACGGCATTGTTCGGCATTATTTCATCTCCTTTCTCTAGCACTGACTCGATTCAAGATTCACCACATTGTTCAGTACTAAGCTTTTCTCGCCTTCTTTCTAGCCCTGCTGGGCCGCTCTTTCGCGATCTTCTTCGCCACGTTTTTAACTGTTAATTCTTGCCCTCTGTAGTTCTCTTTCATGTTCTGCTTAAGATAAACTCCATCTATCTTCAACGTTAGATCAACGTCGCCAATCGATTGTTGACATGACAAATATACAAATGAGTGTTTTTTCTGACAAACCTGCCGAGAAAAGATGGCATTCCTTACAGGTAGTTCCCCCGTGAGGCTTACCTCGAGACACCCCTCCTCCTTCCCCAGAGTCTGTACGGACGGCGTTAGATCGCTCGTACGCTGACGTCATAACCAAATTTTCTCGGCTTGATGAGTTACCAATTTTTCTTAAGTATGGTGCTTCGCTGAAGCTCCGCTATAAAGTCGAAAGAAACCGAGAGCGAGCAGTGTAATATTGTTGTAGCATAAATCGGTGACTGTTATATTAAACAAGAATATCGATAAACCAGGACGCTTTATACGTAGGGCGATAAAACGCGTGGGTTCGAGGAAAAAGGTGTGATGCAGTAAACTGGGGTCGACTAAGAAATTCCACGAGACTCGGCCTCTCTGTGTGAATCAAAAACTTTTTGGTGCAATTTTTGCACTGGTGTGCTTGAACTACACTACTCTCAGCCAATCAGAATCGAGTAATATTTTTATGTGTCTTGTGAGTGGTGTGATCAAAATAGATCTATTCTGCATACTTAAGGAGACAGAAAATTTTTTAATGTGACTTGTGCAAGAGTAATTACTGAAAAACGGATATAGTGAGTGTGTGCAAATGATCATTTTGAAAAACGACAGATGCCCTTCTCTCAAAAGAAAGCTAGCTATTCTCGAAATTATTGAGAAAAAGGAGAAAGATCCTTCGTTTATTTAAGATTGGCGCCCAATTTCTCTCGTTAAAGTTTTAAAATAATCGCTTTGAGACTCTTCAAATTCTTAATTCTGCGAAAAGTTTGATTCCACATTTAGTGGGATGAGTTTTCTCTTTGTATTTTTGCCACTCGGTTTTTGACTGTTACTAATGGCCAGGAACTCTACAAACAAAAAACAAAAGCAGGATAAATACTTTTCCGAAGTGTGATTGTTTAAGGACTCCCTTCATTTGCAATACGCATAAATCACTGAGTTTAGGTAGTCTGGTTAAGAAAGCTGTGTTGGATACTTGATAATGATATTGTTCATCACATAATATCATTTAATTTAAACTGCCTCGGGCAAATATCTTGTATTGTTTTAGAGTAGCTCCTATCTCTATAGTTACATTAATGCATTTGAAATTTAATTTAATTAAAATTTAGCACGAGATAGTTTGATGTGTGTTCTAGTTCCGCTTGTAAATAAAGTGATATCATTTTTATCATCACAGAGTTTACTCACCATCCCTTTTCTTATTGGTTCATAGCTGTAGTCTAAACAGGGAACCATGCATTTCCGTTTTGTCTCCACTAAGCTGCATGATTTCCGAGAGTCTGAGCGTCTTCTTTATTTGCATGCAGAAAAATATATTTTTCTGTATTGTGTTTTTCGCAACGGTAATTAAGAGGATATTTTCTTAGACACAAAATATAAACTTCTTACTACTCTAGCTTGCTTGAGCCGTTGGCCCAAGGTCGTGGCATTACAGGCAGAGCACAGCGAACTCCTTATAAAAGCGAACACGCGAAGGCCAATTTTCCCCAGTCCGTCCTAAGCAAGCTAAGTTAGTAAGTAGCTTGTTGTGGCAAATATATACGGCTTATGACCGTTTCCATGGAAACGGTCCGCATGGCAAAATCCTGACCCAAAAAGAACCAATCAGAGCGCTTTAGTCTCAAGAATACCTTCCCATATAATACGGGCTTCTTCTGAAAACACTTGTCAGGGAAAACTGGAAATCTTGCTTCCTCTGTGAACTCCATAGTCTCTAAGCCAATTTCTTGGAGCGCACATTATGATCATATCAGTGTTTTCTTGGAATTTCGGGAAACACCCGAATCTGAAAACGCCATCGTGATTGCTCGCTTGATTCATTAACATAATGTCAACTGCTATTTCCTGCTCCCTCTTTAGTTTGAAATTAAACCAGATATAGACTGGACATTTGTTAAAACACCAGTAATACGAGCACTCGACTCTTCCTGGATGATTTATCTTTTATTGTGAGAACATTGGGAAAATTACCGACTCCATGAGGATCTAATCGCTCCTGATCAAACATAACAGATCGACAGTTTTCTCGCCTTTCCTGCTTTTCGACGAATGGTATTTCACTTCGCTCATGCGACGCAGAAATGAAACAATTACCGAGATCAAGGCAGGCTCACTTTCTCGGCGCCTCTTCACCAAACTCCATCCCGCCGATCCGCTTTGCTCTTCGCCGCTTGAGCACGTGATTCAAAGGTGAGCCTGCTCGCAGGGTTAATTTCTTTTAAAGTTTCTCTGTTTGTCTTTAAAGCATGTCAGATAGAAAAAGATGTGACACACCCTAGAAGATTTTTTCCTCTAGTTGCAAGGGACATAACTGACTATTATTTCAGTCTTAAGTTGAGCATTTATTACGTGAAGATCTGTGAACATGCGGAAATATCATCAACGGCCTTTTGACGAAATCACGTGAACACAGCAAGTTTCTTTTTGGTTTCTACTTGGCACGTAACAGTGCTGTGAAACCGAAATGTTTTATATGGATTAGCAATATCAATTGCGGAAGCGACCCTACTATGAACTTCACACGAGCTACCCTATTATGAACAGTAACACACAGAAGCCCCTTTGCAGGTTTTCTTCAGGAGTACAGACGGCTGAACACAGGCCACTGCATGTGTAACGGTAAGTTACTCATTCAAACAATGCGATTGATTTTAAGCTCCACTGATGAAAGTTATCACACCCATTTTGTTTATTCGGGATATCGCAAAAACCTCCTCATTTAATAGCATGAACTAGTGGCTGGTATCTTTAGGTCTCAAATCAAATGCTTTTGGTAGCAATAATCTGCTAGCAGTTGGTTAGTCCCCTACATCAGTAAACGCTATATGTACCTCTTAACCTCTTTTTCAAATTTGAGTTGAGAACAGGCTGCAAAACTTAATCCACGCCAAGTAGAAGCGAACAACTTAATCATAGCTGGTTGATCCTGAATGGAGGTTTCCATCACAAACAAACTGTTCAGAACAAAGAAAAAAGAACAAAAGCAACATTACGCACCGATGAAACTCCAATTAATTTGGTCTGATGTAGTTTGAGTTAGATCCATTAAAGTTTCTTTCGATTTTGTCCGATCTTGATAACTCGAAAACAGCGAATTACATTAAACTGCTGGAGAGAAGAAAGTATTATGGTGTGTTTTTTTAAGTGCTTCTTGAGGCGTATTTCCTGCCGTTTGAGACAAAATCTACTCCTCGAGCGTCCTCGGAGATCATTTAAGTGGCATTCGCAATTTTCTGTTCGTCAATGTGCATCCCGCCATTAGTTCCTAAAGAAGGTATATCACGCTCCTGCGAAGAAGTGTCAAATCCCGTATCCCGCCTCTTGTTCAAACCCATCGCGCATTCCACCCTGCGTAATATATCATCCTTTTTCTGAACGTTTCATAGAATTCAATTTCGACCCGCCACAGTGTGAAACGCCCTATGGTAAGCAAAACTTTTCCTTAATTTTCTGGCTTTTTTTTCCTTAACCATTTATATGCAAAAGGTAGCCCGCACTGCATAGGATCTATTCTAGGAAACAAGATTCCTTCGGGAATTACCGTAATGTTAGTTAATGCATTCCAGTTAATAGAGTTACTTTATTCCTTCTTTGATTCTCCTTGCAAGACCGTTGTTATGAAAAGATTATTGAATAAAGATTAATTGATCGATCGATCGATTGAACTAACAATTAAGTGTGGCCGAGACTAATAGCAAGCTCGAAGCTGTTTAATTGGTTCTGTGACTTCACTGCGGGTTTCAGGAGGAATGAGGACGAATATCATCAACAAAATGACACAAACAGTAAACCTACGGTGCCCCAGTATATGAGATCATGTAATACTTTGACATTTAGAAAGCTTGATGAACTGAAGTACCGTAGAATTCCGAACATGAATAACGGGCCCCCCGAAAGTAACGTTAACTTTTTGTCCTCCTATTAAATCCTGAAAGTAACGGCCCCCCCGAAATTAACGGCATTTTAAAAAATTACCCCAAAACGGTAACAAAACACTGTTGTGACTGTTGTATTTAGAGTTCATTTCAAGCATTACTTTCCGTCGGCTTACAAAGCGATCTTATCAGTCTTAAGGAATACCGTGACCGTATTTAACGTAACATATTCAACTGGAACGAGAGAAATACAAATGATATCTCTTCTTTTAGAAGTAACTCAAGCAAGAAGAACACCAAAGTTTGTCATGAAACCGTGATTATTTTTCAATGTATACAGATTAGAAAACTAGAACTTATAAAAATTCTCAGATTATCTTGGAGCACATGCCGTTGACTGAAGAAAGTTTAAAGAATTGTTTGTGCATGATTTGATCTGTGAGTGAAACTAAAACGCCGCAATACTTTATTGAAATTAATTTGTCGGTGAAGAGTCAAAATGTACTGTACAGTTTAAGTAATCGTGTATAGCGTACCGCTCAAGGTAGTCTGTTTTGTTTACTGTTTGTTCAGCTGCTTACAAATTACGTTGTAGGAATATGCCTAAATGGAATAGCTTTTGAATTTCATAATATGTGGTGCCCTCTTTGTCTGAGACCATTTCGAGTTACAAACGTTTTTTACCTGTCCGAAAACAACGGCTACCCGAAAGTAACGGCTACCCGTAAGGAGCGGCTCCTTTTGCCGGCAAAATTCGAAAGTAACGGGGGCCCTTACTTTCGGAATTCTACGGTATTAAACAACATTGATCATGACGAAATTATTGCGAGCGGTCTGTGTGTTCTTATTAATTAACGGGAAAACATAGAAAAAGTCGTAAACGGCCCGGAGCAAAAATCTTGCTCAGAAAATAATTTATTTTGTTGTTTCCGCTTTTGAAGTCAGATGCGAAACTAAAATAGTTTTACGGCTGAATAATTTATGCAAGTAACCGAATTATTAACAGTAACACACAAACACACTTCTGCAGTTTTTTACAGAGGAGAACGGACAGCTGTACACAAACTACTGCGCAACAGTAAGTAAGTCGTTGTTTTCTGCTTGTGCTAATAAAATAATATCATATCCATCTTGTTTATTCCAGATATCACGAAAACTTCCCAGTTGATTTTATTGTGTTTTGGTCAAAGCACGAAGGTCTCGAATTTAAACCTTTCCTGGCAGTAGTCTGTCAGGAAAAGATATGTGATCCGTCTTCCCTAACTTAAGGTATTACTACACGTCCCTCCCGACTTCAGGCTTGAGCCGATAGACTGCAATTAAACGATAACACACTTTTTATTACTGCGCGTTTAGAAAGAAATTGTCCATTTCCCACCCCGGTCCAAGAAGAGGCATACACTGAGTTCTCCTTTAGCTAGAAACAAAATTCTCTACGTACACCAGGCGTACTGTACCGACAAAAAAGGTTATGGTTTCTTTTGTACAAGCAACAGTCCTTACCGATTAAACTCGAATTAAATAATTCGCATATAGCTTATTACGCTTGTTACAAAATGTAACTCGGGTGGCGTCAAAACTGGGCAATGTACACCCGGAACCCCGCTAAGGGTTGAGAGGGGCGGCTTAGAACAAAGAAGAAAAATATCTGAACAGTCAGTGTTATTTTGTGTGGACTCTTGAGGTGTATTTGGTTTCTTGAGCTAATAATGTATTCCCTTAGAGATCATATCCGCTCGCACTAAACTAAAAAGATGTTTCTCACCCGAAAGCTTCGCAGTTTTCAGTTTTCAAAGCAAGCTCTAGTATGGTAAGGAGCTAATCTTGTATTGTTTGCCCCTTCAGTTGACAATAATACCTCATAAGTTGCCATATTCATAAGCTTGTTTGTTCTGTAATTTGTCTACATGGAAATGAAGAAGAATGCCATCCATCAAAACGTGCAAGCTACATTACACAGGCGACGAGTGTTTTTTTTTCGCTACTAATCTATGTTTTTTTTTGGCTCTGTTTTGACACCTTGTTAATTTTAATTTTCATCGTTGAATATAGCAGAGCTCATTAATGTCTTCATCAGTGGATAGTTCACGTGCATACAGCAATTTCATTTTCGTACTCTTTTCTGTTTCCGCTTGTGATGTCATATGCTTTGAAACTGAAATAATTTTATGGAACCATAATGTATGCGAACAACACGCTATATTAGCAATGTCACATACACGCCCCTCTGCATTATTTCTTGAGGAGAGCAAACGGCTGTACACAATCCGGGCTGCTGCCGGTAAGTTAGTCGTAAATATTTTTTGTTTTAAACATTGTATAATTTCGGCTTCCACTGTTAACATTTACCATATCCTTTGATAGTTTTATCCCATTTGACCCATCATGGTTCTCTTCAAATCCGGATAAGTTCACGTTTTCACAACGTGACTAAGCAGAACTGAAATTCGTTTAGTTTTTTTTAGCCGCCAATACAGTGCGTTAATGATTTCTGAAAATCATATTTAGTATACTATGTTCGCTACTCTAGAAACTGACTGATCCCGAGAAATAGAAAAATGTAAGAGACTACCGTGTTCTTATGCAAATCAAAGTTCGTGCTTAAAAAGTTTTATTTAACTCTGTGATCATGAGCGCAACGCAATACCACACAGCAAGAGTATCGATTACCGTTCGATGAAGCTTTCGACTAATGGCAAGTCAGATTTGAAGTTAGACTTGTCACAAGTCAAACTCTCACGATGTGGATATAGTTGTGCAGAGTACTCAAGAGAATCTTAAGGGACTGGGTACTAGTCTGAGACAAAACCCCACCGGGAAGTAGACAATTTATGGAAATAAGATGCGAAAGGAAAAACGGACAACGAAAATGCGACGTGTTGCAACATGGTGGACCAATGGCGTCCTCTTGAAGAGACGATTGTTACAAACATGTTTTTCTATAAATGATTCAGCTGGATCAACTTTAAGCCGACGTACAAATTTAAAATAACTGTATGGTGAGTACAAAAGTTGAAGTAAGGCTTATATTAATGAACATGGTGTACTGGCAGTCAGGCTGGTTGTAAACTACAGCGAAGCGGAAGGAAAAAATCGTGCGCCCTGTGCTGGTTTGCACGAAACATATTTGACGAATGGTTGGCAGGCGAAACAAAACTGCCCAGATTTGAAGGCAGTAGATGGGAGAACAATTGGTCGAGTAAATAAAAAGCTTTCCCTAATATTTCGAAAATCAAACGAGGAAGTAAAAATGGATCCCTTTTTATCTTTTTTTCCGCTTGTGAGCGGGCGGAATTGAACAAATCCTACAATCTGATTGGTTCCTGGCCTGGAGCGGGCGGAATTTCCTCATACGGACCGCTACAGCGGGTGGAATCCGTCGAGTTGATCTATTTCGTGAATGAATTAGCGGGTATCGTCAATCTTCCGCCCTTTTAACACTTCCATCGACGATTAATTGACGCAAGTGTATTTTTTTATTCACCTTTAGGTGGCAAGGAAAGTCACCGTAAGTAAATTTAATTAAGGCTTTTGAAGTTGTGAGAGTTTGTTTGGCTGTTTGCAGCTCGGCGCTGTAATGGCGCGTTCTGCGTGTCACTCTGTACAATTTTAAAGAAGCTCCCTAGAGTTTTAAGACCACGCGCAAGCTGGGCACTAGTATGGCGCGAGATTTTAAATCCACGCGAAATCCACGCAAAAAATATAAACAAAGATGGCTTCCCTGTTCCGTGATATCGTCCGGATAAAGTTTACAAAATTGCTGGAAGCTCAAAATGCAAGGGTTTTCGTTTGCATGGGACGCTGTTTTGATATATACATAACACATGTATCATTGCTAAAACAAGTAGCTGAATTGTGCAATTTACAAAACGTGTTTGTTCATTTTAGTGTCCCATTATTATCATCATCATCATCATCATCATCATCATCATCATCATCAATGTCATTGTCATTATCATTGTCATTGTCATTGTTATTGTTATTATGATTATTATTATTATTACAAGAACCATCTGCTATTGATCCTAGATGTTCTTCTGTTCAAATAGATTAAGATAAATTTTCCAAACATTTCATTTCGAATGACTGTTAAAAATGATCACGTTATATAGATTGGGAAGCTTTTCATGGAAATTACTGCTAATTTAAAGGAATCTTGATGGAATTAACTCCGAAAGTGCAACAAAACAGTCCGTAGGCTACTATAAATCACTTTCTTTCCAAATAGTGAGACTTTGTCGGGATCAAACTACATGATGCAAAGATTGAACTTGTCTGACACTTAACGTATGTATTACTAAGTCTGTTCCTACTATAGGCTGTTAACAACAAAAGACCCACTAGAATTACGTGTGCTGAAAAATGTGCAATGTAATTAAGGCTCACGGATTTAATTTTCCTCGCGAACAGATAATGGCGAGCAATATGGCCATGCCTTATCGATGCAGAGGGGATCACAACATCCATGCTTTGTTCTCTCTTTTAGAAAATGTTAATATGTTTTTAAGTCTCGCGACAAACGGTAAAACCTTGCCCATGTGATGCACCGAATTTCTAATTAAGCGAATGATATAGCCCAATTTGTCGCTTATATTACCACATTTTGGATACGAAATCGTAAATGCAAGTTTCAAAGGCATAAAAGCTTTAGTATAAGAAAGGCGATTTAACTGATATATAATTTTGACTAAAATTATCTGTAGAAGTGGATTGGCAATGAACGCCAAAAGAGGACATAGGGTGGTACAATCGAATCGAATGCAGAGAGGTCCCAACGCATACAACCTTTTTTTGTTTTTTTTGTTCTGAAGTGTTTCAAACTAGTAAATTATACAAATCCTAAACAGCGGTGAATTAAGCCTGGTTTTCACCAGCAACGCAAGCACAAGCGCAAGCAAAAACGAAAGCAATAGCGATGACAATAACCTTTTCCAAATAACCTTTTCCAGGCGAGCCCCACCTAAATGAACGCCTGGAAGAAGCTAAATGGAAAATTAAAAAGTCGACCCAAATGTTACGACTTACGGTCCCTCGGCATATTTTGTCATTCATGTTATCCACTCCCTAGGGCCTCTGTCTGTTTTGCAGTATGTTACCCGTCGTTGCCTCATTGATTATTGATCAGTTCCCTTGCTATGATATTTGCCACGGGTTCATTGTGGGTTCCTCTAGGGGTAACTATGAACCTAGTTGAAAAAGTCGAAACACTCAAACGAAGTTCAGGAGGGCATTGGTTCAACGTCCGTCGCTGAACTGGCTTTGTTATTTATATATATTCGATGTCAGTGCCAACTGACATTGTTTTAATGTCACACGGGTCTTTTTTTTTTCTTTTTTTGCTTCAACTTAATAAATAGTAACAAAGCTTTTAAAGTTTGGCGTTCAAGCCTCAGTTACTGTGAAATGACCTAATCTAGCATTGCCTTCCTCTTGTCAAGTCCCGTTTTTTGAGCTGTGAATCAATATATGAATTTGAAAAAAAAAAAAAAAAAAAAAAGAGTGGATCGCCTTGTGCAAACGAGAACAAAATAGACACGAATAGGGAGGCAACGATGGACTTAGTAAACAAATTTAAAACAAAAACGTTTAAAAGGCTAATCAAAGACCTGAACGTCTGTAATGTTTCTATTCTGCCTCAAAACAAACCATTTTTTTCACCTTCTCCGTGATGTATACCGCTATTCGCAACCCCCAAGGCGTGAACGCTCTCTGAACGATTTTTGTTTGCAGTGTATTCAATTTGAATAATAAAAATGTTAACGCACTCATTGCTCGTGAATTATCGGGATTTACCTGCACTCGTTCACTAAAAATGAACTCGAAATTTTCAATACCGCACTCGGCGGCTTCGTGCGGTATTGAAATTTCTCGTTCATTGTTAGTGAACTCGTGCAGGTAAATTCCGATAGTTCACTCGCTGAGTGCGTTAACCTGTAAATATTCACTGAGCCTGAGGGGGAATAATTGTTTTAGTATAATTTCAAGTTGAGCAACAGAGAATAACAGATTAGAACATAAAAAAACAAAGACGCTATTGTTCGTTTGCATATACACGTATGTAGCGGTAGAGTTTTAATAATAGGCTTATATGTACATCGATTGTGAATCAGTTTACTTATCGAGTTCAGCAGTAAAACAGACAAGCGAAACATTACGAAAAAAAATTAATCCGGTACCTTTGTTTTATCTCTGTTGACTTCATTCATAGTTGTCATCATCGTCTCAAAAAGAGTAACTTTATCTTGGAGAAAAAAAGATTTCGGTCAATCGATCTGACTTGCTGGCGATCAACTAACCACTGCGTTTACGATTCTTAACTGCCTTGAATACGAGTTCTTGAAAGGTTTTTTGGTCCAAGGGCGACAGCAGTCATTTTGAAAACTTTCCATTCTTTCAAGTATTCTGCACTTACAGTGATGTCTTCCAAATAAATGAAAAATTCATTCACAACTGTCCGTCATGTTTACTTACCGAGATGGCAAAGGTGGCAAGCTCAGTAGCCAGGCCTCGAAAGTGTTATATAAACCGCCTGGAGCGGTTTATATTTAGCTCTTATTAACCGAGCAGGAGGTCTGTATGGGAGAGTCTTGATCGAGGTCGTAAGTACAGACCGAATGCAGTGAGGTCTGTACACACGACCGAGGTCAAGATTCTCCCATACAGACCGACTTAGCTTGGTTAATAAGATGTTTTTTATATGGCAAAAACAAGAACAATTTAATTCATTTAATGTAACTGATTTGTACTAAGTGACAGTTTGTTTGCAAACGGTGATGAGGGGCCGAATTTAATTCTTCCAAAGTTTGCCCGTCCTCTTTACTTTTTTTCTCATCAGCTTTTTGGCGCTTACAGAAATAAATATTCTCAGATGAAAACAGTCAATGATTTTGCATTTTAGTTTGCAACTTTTTCGCTTTAAAACATAACTGGTCTAGCTGCCGGTCTAGATGGGAAAATCTAGACCGCGGTCAATATCCATTTTAGCCAATCATATTCGTGAATTTGGTAGATCCCAGTCCTTGTGAGACAGAGCCATATAACAAAGCGTCTTATTATATGGCTCTGTCCCATAAGGACTGGGAACTACCAAATTCACGAATTTGATTTGCTGAAATGGATATTGACCGCGGTCTAGATTTTCCCATCTAGACCGGCATCTGGTCTGGTAATGTTTTGAAGTGAAAAAGTCGCGAACTTAAATGCAAAATCTCTGACAGTTTTCATCTAGCAATATTTATTTCTGTAAGTGTAAAAAGCTGATGAGAAAAAAAAAAGTGAAGAGGACGAGAAAACTTTGTAAGAATGAATTTCCGGCGGCTCATCGCCCCTCGCAAGCAAAATGTCAGTTAGTACATACCGGTTACACTAAGCGAATTAAATTGTTCTTGTTTTTGCCATATAATAAACGTCTTATAAACCGAGCTTAGTCGGTCTGTATGGGAGAATCTTGACCTCGGTCGCGTGTACAGACCTCACTGCGTTCGGTCTGTACTTACGACCTCGGTCAAGATTCTCCATAAAGACCTCCTGCTCGGTTAATAAGAGCTAAATATAAGGAACCGCTCGACCAATCAGATTGCTGGAAACTCTTTGTTCAGCTCTGAAATTATACTAACAGCCATTGGTGTGCAGTGGCTGGAACTCGTCTACGAAATGGCGAGGTTTTTCGTTTTGCTAAAGTTTTGGAGGAAAATTTTGAAAAAAAATGGATAATTAAAATTCTGAGAAGACTAAACGAAGGACATTTACGGTTTCTTGACTTAAAAAAAAGTTGAAATTATCGAAAAAAATGATACGCGCGCGTACACACTTCAGTGTTAAATGCCAATTCAATCCGGGCGATCTTTTTAAGGAGCAAAGTTTAATAATACGTCGAGAAATAATTGGAAACCGTTATCTGAAGTAAACTTTAGAAAGAATTTTACTAAAACAATTAGATTATTCGCTCTCGATTGCTATGAGGTGGTAGTTGACTCAGCCTTCGGCCTCGTCAACTATCACCTCATAGAAATCTCGAGCTCATAATCTAATTGTTAATTAGACGTTTTGTTGTGTAGTATCGCTAAGTATTTTTACGAGTTGTGCCGTATTTTGACGAGTCAGTCTGGCGAGTCAAAATACAAACATCGAGTAAAAATTCGCAGCGATACTACACAAAAAAAAAAACGGCTAATAAGATATCTATTATCCAACATGCCAAATTGTTATAACCTTGCGGGCGAATTTCGCGCCGGTCCTCTGGAGATACAAATACCACGTATTATTATTCAACAAACTGTAACACCATCCAAATGTGGTCATGATGCTCTCGATAACTGTAATCCATAGGTAACAGATATCCGGCGATATACATAGCTTCGTACGTGGGAAGAAAAAGTGAAGTGAAAAAATGTCGACAGAAAGGTTTAAAGATGTTACGAGCTTGGAAATCAATTTTGTTATCAATTTGTTGAATAATAAAACAATTATCCTGCTCAATCTCGCGGAATATCGTCTGATTTTAGCCGACTCTGCCTACGGCCTCGTCGGCTAAGTATCAGACGATATTCCGCGCGATTTCGCAGGATAACTGTTAAATATTTGTACTCGTTTTGGGCGTTATTTGTACTCTACGAAGTGCAGGTGGATAGCAAAGTTTGATACTTCCGGAATATTATACACTATCGTATATTTTAAAGGGGCTCAGTCACGTTTGAAAAGCTTAGCACAACTTTTCAAATCCGTTGTTTGCAATCCGCGTCAATCTTCTCCATCCTTAACCATCCTTGTTCCTTTATGGTTTATTATCATCTCTTTGATGTTTTTCTATCTTTACAAAGTGTTATTTTTAGGTTTCCTTCAATTTAACGGTTATTTTTCTCGATGTTCAAAATAACTCAAGATGCCGTGACTGAGCCCCTTTAAGCAAAAAATAGTATTGGTAGATTTGATAATTATGCATTAAGAGGTTTTCGGATTTCTTAATACTCCCAGACACCGAAGGATAACGACTTTTGAATGATGGAATAATCAACAAAGTACCAAGATCTTCGGTTTTATGACAGCCGAACGAATGTTCGCAGAACGTCTGCCGATTTCGCAGGACATGACGGAAGCGTTTATATAGGGAGTGTTCGGTCACTCATTCATTATGGTAGATTATATAATAACCCAAGTTATCCTCGCATTTTGATTGGTTCTCAGCTATGATCTATTAGAGGACAGATGCACTATTGACGTCATCATTACAAAGTTTTTCCCTCTGCCGTTTTAAAATGGCGGAAAGTTTTGAGAATAAGGATAATTTTTTACATGACTGGGCAAAAGATAAGATACAAAAAAGTCTTGCCGAGGCATTCAACAAGTTCGAGAAGCCAGAAAACGAAAGATAAAGTCGTTTCTTTTAGAAAATGATACAGAAATAATTTTCGAGTAGTCTCAGTCGGCAGTCGAGCGAGACTAAACCACGCGCAATCTTGGTCTTGGTAAGCCGAAAACCATTGCTTTATCTCGAATTTAACAAACCCAGTAAACAAAATGTTTCTGAGGTTAATTTATTTAAAAAATTCAACTCTTCCAATGTCAAAACAAATGTTGACACACTCATTGATGTCAGGAATGAAACATCAAAACATCACTTCTTAAAATCGGTAAAATAAATAGATAACCTTGCTTTCCGATGCGAATGGTCCTGTCTGTTTCATGCAAAGCAGCGAGCAAAGTATAGCTAACCACAGCTCACTGTTAACAGTAGCGCAGCTAAAATGTGTCTCCGACACTATATCAAGCTGATTTGAGAATCACCAACCACAGAAGACAGAAATCTCCACTGTCATTTACGCTCCTTTCATTCAAAACTCGAATCAAATGGCCTCCAGGTTGACCGCAAATGGCCTCCAGTCCTCAGTCAAAGTCTCTTATAATCTACGGTCTGAAGTCCACTGCATGCAGTCTGCAGTCTGCAAAAGTCAGTTACCGCCATCTGTCTGTCGCGTATTTTTTCGTATCTGTCGCCGATTTCTCTTTCTCGTTATTAGGCATATTAGTTTTAGCTACAGAGGGCCATTTTAAGCTTACAAATTACATCATTTAACTATTCACTTATCCCAGAGCTTCAAGCGCACGTCTTACCTTACTCTTCACTCCAGGACACCCCGGATGTTGAATATTGGCCTTGACTGATTTTTATTGGCATGTAGTTCTCTCAGGAAAAAAGAAACACTCAACACAGGAACACCAAAAACGGAAACGGAACACCACCTTAAACCAAGAGGACATCACAAAACACCCGGAACAACTCTTAGAAAACCTGGAACACTTCCCAGAAAACCAGGAGAGGTGTGTACAAGCGGTACACGAAAAGATTTTGCAAGTTAAGTCACGAAAAAGAAAATTGAAATTAAGCGACCATGATCCCTTTAGAGATTTCAAGGCATATTAATTTTGATAAACCAAGCAGTTGCCACAGTTACAGGTAGTCATGGAAAATCAATAAGCTCTTAGACAAAAACAACGCGGTTGTCCTTTACTAGGCTGTGATTAAAAAACGCTCAGGAGCCAAACATATCAGGAGCGTCCCCATCTTGTCACGCTAGGTAAGCAAAAAGGAGAATATAGGTGTGAGAAAAAGTGTCCTTGTTTTAATAAATGGCATATGAATTTCTCCTATACGGCTGTGACAACCCCGCAAAATGAACAATTGCTAGATTATCTTAACCACTACAAACAGCCATGGGCCAGGAGAGGCATAAATGTTTCATTGACGGCCCGAATAGGTATGCCAAACATTTCTGCTAGAAAAGGTGGTGATTCTTTTACAGAGAGAAGATAAAGCCCCAAGCTGGCCATAGATAAACGCGTAAAGCGTTTATATTTTCAAAGAAGAATTCCTTATAAAAATTCATTCTGCTAAAAAAAAATAATATAAATGAATTTCCCAGTAAATCGGGTAATTTAAAGGGTCGTGTCTTGAATCTTTTCAATTGTTCGTGTTCATGGTTTTTTCAATTTTTTTTTTGTTTTGTTTATATTTTATTTATCTATTGTTAGATTTTGCACTTTTCCTGGTTTCCTGGGAGGTGTTCCAAGCTTTGTTGGGCGTGTTTAGGATTTTTAGGTGTTCCTGAATGTTCTGGGATGTTCCGGTGCTCCAGTGTTCCTTCTTTCGGTTTTCCTGGAAATATTACATGCCGTTTTTTTATTCTTGGTTTACTGTTTCTTCTTCGGATCAATAACAGTATCTGGGCAACTGCGCACCTACCCCTCCCCTAACCCAACATGTTATAATAAGTTAATAAGTTCGTGTTACTGTTGGGTTAGGGGAGGGGTAGGTGCGCAGTTGCCCAGATACTGATATTGATCCGTTTTTTCTTTGTGTCTACTTATGAAATTGTTGTAGTGTTATAAACTAACTAACCTTTTAGTATCCTAAATTTAGTGAGCATCTTGTATGTATGGTCACAGTGCTCATTCCCATCAGCCTGGTCTCAATTTAGATCAGAAACCAGGTGTCAAAAGTGGTTAAGTTTCTAGTCTCGTCCTTGCTGAAGTAATGTGACTTAAAAACAAAATCTCTGACTGCCAAATTGAGTGGACACAGAATCACGTTGGACGGAATAAATAACTCTGACGTCGTGCACTAGTTCTTATTGACGATTGTTTGACAGAAACCAATAGATAGGGTGTAATTGGGAAGGCATTTAAAAAGTCGCGTTCCACGTTTTATCAGGGCCTCAAGGCACCGTAAACCATCAGCGGCACGTACCTAACGTACTAGTGTTTTCGCGTTTGGTTCAGTAATATTTGTACAGACGAAATACTAGTTCAAAGCAGGGTTACCCTATCGTTAGTTTCTCCAGTAACTACTGAGACAACTACAACTAGGTAAGGGGACGTACGACTGAATACCATTACTCCAAATAACTAAAAAGCTTGATTCGTGTTATTTTTTACTAGGATATATAAAAATGGACGCCATGAGCATTGTAGGAGACATTTTACAAACTGTTTCTATTGGCTTGGTTGTTGCGTTTTTCCTCCTCAACACTGGTTGTGCTCCAAAAGCCATTGAGGTCTGCAAGGAATGTTTAATCTTCGTAAATAATGTGGTAAAAATGGAAGGAGAAATTTTCAATTTACTTTATCTAGGTATATATATAACAATCTTCAAGGCGTACTGTCTCATACATGATCATACAGAAGCACTAATCTACGGCAGAAAACTTCTTGCCATTTACTGCCAGTGTGGCAAAAAAGAGGAGGAAGTAAATCTCACGATATTACTGGCGAACATATATCGACAGCAATATAAATATCTAGAAGCAATGGAACTTTATGAAACAGCGATCAATATCACTAAAGAAATTGGAGACAGACAGAATGAAGCATACGCTAATAATATGGTTGGAATTATATCTTATCGCCTCGGTGACTATGACAAAGCTAAAGAATATCTTGAGAAAGCCCTTGCCATCAAAATACAAATTGGTGACAAAGAAGGAGAAGCCAGTTCGTACGGAAACTTAGGAACTGTGTTTCAATCTCTTGGTCAGTACGACAAAGCTAAAGAATATCTCGAGAAAGCCCTTGCCATCAAATACAAATTGGTGACAAAAGAGGGAGAAGCCAGTTCGTACGGAAACTTAGGAACTGTGTTTCAATCTCTTGGTCAGTACGACAAAGCTAAAGAATATCTCGAGAAAGCCCTTGCGATCCAAATACAAATCGGTGATAAAGACGGAGAAGGCACCTCGTACGGAAACTTAGGAACTGTGTTTCAATCTCTTGGTCAATACGACAAAGCTAAAGAATATCTTGAGAAAGCCCTTGCCATCAAAATACAAATTGGTGACAAAGAGGGAGAAGCCACTTCGTACGGAAACTTAGGAACTGTGTTTCAATCTCTTGGTCAATACGACAAAGCTAAAGAATATCTGGAGAAAGCCCTTGCCATCAAAATACAAATCGGTGACAAAGAGGGAGAAGCCAGTTCGTACGGAAACTTAGGAACTGTGTTTCAATCTCTTGGTCAGTACGACAAAGCTAAAGAATATCTCGAGAAAGCCCTTGGATCCAGAATACAAATCGGTGATAAAGACGGAGAAGCTACCTCGTACGGAAACTTAGGAACTGTGTTTCAATCTCTTGGTCAGTACGAGAAAGCTAAAGAATATCTCGAGAAAGCCCTTGCCATCAGAATACAAATTGGTGACAAAGTAGGAGAAGCCAGTTCGTACGGAAACTTAGGAACTGTGTTTACATCTCTTGGTCACTACGAGAAAGCTAGAGAATATCACGACAAAGCCCTTGCGATCCAAATACAAATCGGTGATAAAGACGGAGAAGCTACCTCGTACGGAAACTTAGGAACTGTGTTTCAATCTCTTGGTCAATACGACAAAGCTAAAGAATATCTCGAGAAAGCCCTTGCCATCAAAATACAAATTGGTGACAAAGAGGGAGAAGCCAGCTCGTACGGAAACTTAGGAACTGTGTTTCAATCTCTTGGTCAGTACGACAAAGCTAAAGAATATCTCGAGAAAGCCCTTGCCATCAGAATACAAATTGGTGACAAAGAGGAGAAGCCAGTTCGTACGGAAACTTAGGATCTGTGTTTCAATCTCTTGGTCAATATGACAAAGCTAAAGAATATCTTGAGAAAGCCCTTGCCATCAAAATACAAATTGGTGACAAAGAGGGAGAAGCCAGTTCGTACGGAAACTTAGGAACTGTGTTTCAATCTCTTGGTCAGTACGATAGAGCTACAGAATATCTAGAGAAAGCTCTTGCAATCAGAAAACAAATTGGTGACAGAGAAGGAGAAGCAGCTGATTACAGAAACTTAGCAGTCTTGTACCAATCTGTTGGAGATTTTGTCGCGGCTGAAGATTATAGCGAGATGGCACTGTCGATTGCTCGCGACATTAAGGACTTACAGAAAGAGTTCGAACTTCTTTGCCTTCTTACAGTGGTGAAGTTATGCCAATACAAGGTTCAGGAAGCGTTTGATTGTCTGTTTCTCTGTATGAACAAAAGCGAATCTTTACGAAGTTTCTTAAGGAACAACGACGACTTTAAGGTATCGTCTTCAGACGCTCGCGATTTTCCTTACCGAAGTCTTCGTGCATTCTTCTGTATTTTGCAAATCCGAGCCATGGCCTTTATGTTTTAGAGCTGGCACGGGCTAGGGCATTAGCAGACTTGATGTCGTCTCAGTATTCTGTTAAAGGCCAAATCTCAGCTGATCCACAATCGTGGACTGGTATTGAAAATATTATGAAAAAAGAAAGTAACTCTTCTTGTCTGTACATTTCTTGCTATGCTGATGATCTGTTTTTCTGGATTCTCAAGACAAGTGGAATCATTCATTTCCGAAGAATAACAGTAGATGAGAAACTAGTTGGCGCTAGTCTAGTTGGCAAGTTAGATGATTTCTTCGCTAAATGCTTTCGAAGCTTAGGTATTTTAGGCGATCAAGAATGCGAAGACCGATCTTTAAATGACGTTGAGAGCCTTGCAGCCCGAGACTTATAGAGGTAGACGATGAAGAAATTCAAAACACCGAATCGGACCTGTCTTTGTATTATAAAATATTGATCAGTCCGGTAGCTGATCTTACTTGAGGAGCCGGAGATCATTGTTGTTCCTGATCGCTCATTAAACCAAGTTCCATTTCCAGCTCTAACGGATGAACGCGGGAGGTATTTATCACAGACCTTTAGGATCCGCATTGTTCCTTCTTTGACCACTCTCAAGCTCATTCAGGACAGTCCTGCTGACTATCACAGTCAAACAGGTGCACTGATAGTAGGGGATCCTGATGTTGGTACTGTGTATTACAAAGGAAGAGTAATGTCCTTTTCTAGATTACGCTGTGCAGGAAAAGAAGCAGTCATGATTGGACAACTGCTGGGTGTTCAACCTTTGTTAGGACAGCAAGCAACAAAGCAGGTTGTACTTGAAAGGTTACATTCAGTGAGTTTCATACATTTTGCAGCACATGGTGATGCCGAAAGAGGAGAAATTGCCCTTTCGCCTGTACGCGCCTCTAACAGGATTCCAGAAGAAGAAGATTACCTATTGACGATGTCGGACATTGCACAAGTTCAACTTCGAGCTAAACTCGTGGTACTTAGCTGTTGTCATAGTGCTCGAGGACAGATTAGAGCCGAGGGAGTTATTGGAATCGCTCGAGCGTTCTTAGGATCCGGTGCACGGTCCGTTTTGGTGGCTCTATGGGCCATAAGTGACACAGCAACAGAGCAGCTGATGTGTCGTTTCTACGAGCATCTTGTTCGTGGGGAGAGTGCCAGTGAATCTCTTCACCAGGCCATGGAATGGATGAGAAGCAATGGCTTTAACATGGTCTGCGACTGGGCACCGTTTCTGCTGATTGGAGATAACGTGACATTTGAGTTCGCAAAGTAAAAGTAAGTTTCCATAATGAAACATTTGATTTTGCAAGCTAAGCAGATAGTCTTGAGAGCTGAACTTGCGCCATTTCATGTCAGCGTGAATCCAGCAGGTTTTTATATTGCGAAATCTTGCGATAGGTATTTATAAGCTGACGATTTTTCGCTTCACTCTCGCCAATGAGGCCGATAGAAACCAAGACTGCGCAGAGCTGGAGCCAAACATTTATGACAGGGGGCTTTGTACACTTTGTTACCCCTTAAAATAAAACAACGAACCAAAATGTAACAGATTTTAACGCAAAATGTAACATTAGCTCGAATTGTATCAACTTTTGTTGCAAATCATTGTAACAATATCTTTAACTCGAGTTGTAGCAAATTTATCATGCAAAATGTACAAATTTTCTTGACACGAAATGTAAAGACACCAATGAAAAACTTCATAATTAAACGAGAAAAGTCAGATCTATTATCAACCTATTGGAAGCCTGATCAGTTTAAAATTGGTTTAGAGTTAGGTTGCCTTAAGAGACTTGTTCGTGTTTGCCATACCAAGTCCGTGTTTGTCCATCCGAGCCTTAATGACAGACAGTAAAACTTGATATCTTCTAACGCTAAGGAAACAACTTCAAATGCACAACATATCCAAAGGCACAATCACATGACTTAATCCTCGGACGTACAAGTTGGTACAAGGATGGAGCCCCTTCTCAGTATTTTTATTAACTTGCCATTGCGTTGTTACTATTCGCGTTAAAAAAGTTGTTACAATTTGAGTTAATTTTTACATTTTGCGTTAGTTACTACATTTTGCGTTTATGTAACCTTTTGCGTCGGTTGCTACATTTTGTGGCGAGAAACACGTTGGTACTTCCGATACCATCGGTGAGGATGGCGAGCGCCGCAGGTACGAGTTTCTAGGGTGTCCGGGATTTTGTCTTCCGGAGTAACCATTTTTTTCCAAGTTTACCACCTTGAACGTATTTCCTGTATTCTTTACACCTCAAAGCGTTTGTGAAGGCATGATAACATCTGGAGTTTGCCCTTTTTGTGTACCAGAAACCCAAATGTTAATTATGCAGACGTAAAATGTACATTATCTTCTCTTAACTTGATCATCAGTCAATTGGCGAAAGTAAAACTACGTATGAAACAATTTTATTCTTATATTTTAACAAAGCGGGGGTCAAACAAATAAAACAAAATGCCCGTCACAGAGGGCGCGGATGGAAGTGATTGTAACTCCGTCAATCCCTTCCCTGGATTTGCCCGTGTTTTTTTGATATGGAAAGACGAAATCGTTTTACACTCTGTGCATATCTGTTTTAGAGATACAGTAATTATTTATGTTTCTAGTGATGTCTACTTTTGCAGGTTTGCTTTGCACCAGCGTTATACCCAGGGTCAGGCATTCAGTGAAATTCAAGATGGCGTCCATTTGTCCCCTGAAAACAGGCACTTTTGAGTCAAAGGAACGATTTAATTTTCCTCAGACGTAACTCTGTGACAAGAGTGATAAATGGGAAACAAAAGTAGTAGTAAATGATCGATAAGTAAATAGTAAGTGAGTAGTCAATAGTAAGTGATCAAGATATATTTTCACCTTACAAGGTCAATACATTTTCAAGCAGACAGGTGATGAGAACAAAAAGGACAATCAACCAGAAGATATTATCTTGATTTAACATTAATATTAAATTCTCATACCTAGAATTAACGGGAATGCATGTAAATAAGTAGAGAAAATTGGAGTTTTGACCTTAAGACTAATCAGAAAGTCACTGACAAGAGCCTGCAGTAAAATAAAATTTTCTATAGCAATTGTTTTAAAATCGGCTTTGTAGTTTTACATCTTACTGAAGTTATTTGTTTGAGGGCTGCTGATTTCCAGTGCATCTGTAATGTGTAGACTTAGGGTAAAGAAAGTTAAATACTGCCTTTGTTATAACACACTGTGGTCACTATCTATTTTCGCTTTGGCTGAGAATCCAGACTTAGCTCTGGAGGTCATGCTCTCTTAGAATTCCGCTACTCAGAATATGATCTGCTCGCGCAAAGAGCATATAACTTAATGCATTCCGGTAAGGAATGTACGGTTTGCAGGAATTCGCGTCTGTTAGTAGGTATTGTAATATCACAGGCCTCCCAAACTCACGATTCGTGGAATCGATCAAATATTAATGATTTATATACGCGTATCGAGTGAGACGTGACTGTCTCAAGTGCGCGGTATTTTGTTTGACTTTTGCGTGAGAGTTTGGGAGCTCTGAAGGCATTGTATGGAATAAAAAAAAACGATGGATAAAATCGCGAAATGAAATAAAAATGAAATAAAATTTTACCTTTTTGGGATAAAATAATTATAGGTTATTTCACATGTTGTGTAAAACAACACGCAGCAAGTGAGTTTGTTTTACACAACGAGTAAATAAAAATCGTACAAACAAACTAACAGTGAAATAACTTATTTATTAATATTACGTAAAGAGATTTATAAGCGAACAGAGCTCAAAGATAAACATATCTTTTTTTCTTTCAAAGGAAAACAACGAGGGGTGAAGCCGCCTCACACAGTTCGAGAGTTGTACTGAAATGGCTTCCTTGTAGAATACTAAATCATCAAGCAAACATATCGGTTAAAATCCTGAAAATATGTCGGAATGGTTCTACGGATGCTAAAAATTTGAAATACATACCGTTTATAGATCCCTGTGCTTTGACTTAAGCGCTTTCCGGCGCTCAAAGCTAGCGAAGAATGCCCTTAAAGGGAACCTCCACTCATACCAAAAAATCACTTTAAACCGCAGGATATAGTATTTGTAATAACGTTAGTTTTAATATTTTTCTAGAAGAGTGTCTATAGTGGAGCAAAACGAATTTCAGAATCGCGTATTTTTGTTTTCAAATTTCCTGGGCGCCGCCATCTTGAATAATTGTGACGTGTCTTGGTTGCTCTATTGTTCTGACACAAAGAGCTTTTGTCTAATAACAAAAGGGCAACCATTTCACGTCATAATTTTTCAAGAAGGCGGCGCCCGGGAACTTTGAAAACAAAAATTTTAGTTTTAGTTAGTAGTTAGGTAGTTTTATAAATAATTATTACAATATATTTTGATTTCTCAGTTTATTTATTGTATTCGGAGATACTAGCACAAAAGTGCTATTTACAATCCGAATTGAAATAAAGTTTATGTATGTATGTATGTAAAAATAAACGATTCTATAATCCATGTTTTAAGGTAAACGCGCTTTGTTAGTTAAAACTTCAAACAAATTTGATTCTTAAAATTATTTCGTGTGATTTGAAGTGAACTTTTTGTCAGAGTTGAGGTTCCCTTTAAGGAATTAGGCTCGTATTCCTCGTTGTCTTCTTTTTGCGAACCGTTATCAGGAACTTGTGTCGTATCGCCTTTCAAAACAAGAAATTATTGGAACAGAGCAATGCCGTGTTTTGTCTTTTTTTTGGTGTTTACATTTTCCTATCCGTCTATGAACTCCTGATTAGAAGAGATCTTTCTAAAGAAAAATGCCCCTAAGCTCTTAGAAATGTGCTATTTGTCCGCCTGCGAGCAAGCGACACGGTTTTATTCACTAGTGAAAATAATGATATAGCCAATCGGAGCGTCGATATGTTGGTTTTCACTAGTGAAATAACTCATATGTCCAATCAGCTGGCTTCTTTAGCGCGAAGAGACCTTTTTTATTTCAATGCTTTTTGGCGCGTAAAGCTCGGTATGTATAAAATAAAGAAAATATGCCCACCTTGTCTGCTTTCTGTTGTCCAATTGGCCTGTTTCATCGTTTGTTTGAACGACTTTTAAAAAATTTGCCTGTCTGTTAGGACCTACAAAGAGGGCATCTGTGTGCAATGCACAGTTTACAGACGTAAAATTTGAGGCAGCCTTCAGCAATTCTTTTCGACATTTTTTTCGTCTCTCTGGTTTGAAACATAAGCAGTTATTGATCCTTGCTGTATGAAGTTGGGCGATCTCCGTGAAGATCTGCCTGTTGCAATTTCTTCGTCGCTTGAGGCCATAGAATTCACACCTTTATTGCGTTTCACCAGTCGGCGTTCGAACAACTATGTGTTTAGTTACTTGGCCATGAATGCAAGCAAGGCTGAAGGTGACCTTGCTTTGATACAGAACTCTCTGCTTTTTTGTTTACAGCTATTTCAATTAACGTTGTCGGATCAAAGCATAAAGCTGAGCTAGATTTTTTTCTGAATAAATTCATCAAAACAAGCTATGCCTCGTCCGTACAGTGAAGATCTACGATGGCGAGCCATTTGGATGAAAGAAATTTTAGGTTTTCAAGTAGATGAGGTAGCAGCTGCTTTGAGGATGTCACCAAAAACAATCGAACGATATGTCTCAAAAGTTTTAAACTTTTGAGAAGTGAAAGCAAATACCATCGGAAGACCGATAAACAGTGTGGCCATGCACCCGCACGTGGAAGTTTTGATTATGGAGGCAGTGCATGAACACTCCGAAGAGACATTGTCAGAAATGGCGCATGATGTGTACACTGAAACGGGATCAGATTTTGCGTTAGCTACAATGACCAACAAAAGTAGTTGGGAGTAGGAAATGACGCTTTTCGATACTTAAGCGTTTGTTCTGGTTTACTTGCATCTAGCGTTAATTCTCTGATACCCCCGGCCCCCCAATTCAATGTTGTGTGGGCGCTGTGGTCTGTGTAGTCGAAGAAATAGAAAAAGCAACATTGCTTTGGGGGGAAGGGGGCAAAATGTGACCAAGATGCTCAAAAATCGAATTTTACTACCAAGTGTCTCAACACTTTTGTCGCCCATTGTAGTTTCTTCTATTATCTGAAACGAAATCGTTTTAGTCTAAAAAAGGTTGTTTGAACTTTTCTGCTTTTGAATCGATTTTTTACGGCTTATGGAACGTACAATTAGCCTGAAATTTTCTCAACTCAACAAAATTGCCCAAAACAATAGTTATGCACGTGCGTTTTGAATCTCTGTACATTTCTTTGCCATCCTCTGCGTCACAAGATTCTTAAGTTTTATGTATTTTGGAGAACGCGAATCGCAATAGCTAATTTTTGGTATCTTCTTTTAGAAATGATCGCTGTCGGTGCATGTTCAGCTTGAACAAATTTTTATACCGATAGGCGTACTGAACAGATTTACAGGAGTTACGACATTCGAAGGTAACATATAAATTCGCCTTTTACAAAGTGTCCTTCCCGCCGTCGCCTTCGTCATTAGGGAGCTTAAGCACGCGCGTTTTTGAGACGCGTACGGTAACCGGAAGTGAGCTGTTTTCACTTTTCACTTGACGGCACCCAACCACATTCACATCGGTAACTATCTTTTCTCCATTAGAAATGAGTAGTATAAAAATCTAGGAGAGAATACTTTCCTACCACGTGAAATGTTCTCTTCCGGTTGCCGTCCACCTCTCAAAAACGCGCGTGAACTTAAGCACAGACGACGGTGACGCCAGGGACGACGCCTAGCAAAAAATGGATTTAAATTTTACTGTCGAATTTCGTAAGTAACTAAACCTGTTCAGAGCGCAAATCTGTCTAAAAACCTGCTCAAACTAAATATGTAATGCCAGCGATTAATTCCATAGGGAAATCCAAAATATTTGCCGTCGTGGCCCAAGGTCTCCAAAATACGCGAAACTTGGTCATTTCACCGTCGTTGCTGTTTGGCAGAGAACGACAACGAAATGTACAAAGATTGATAACGCACGTGCACAGCTATTGTTCTGGGCTGGGTTGTTCAAAGCCCGATTAAGCTAACCCAGGGTTAGCGAGAATTTTGATTTCAGTTTTGTAACTTTTTGGTTAGGGAATCTGTTTATGTTGTTTTAGAATAAATGCTATACCGAGTAATTGCATTGTGACTAAACTTGATAGACAACAAATGCAAGGAAACGGTGTTATGTGCTTTTGGGTTGTTCAAAGCCCGATTAAGCTAACCCAGGGTTAGCGAGAATTTTGATTTCAGTTTTGTAACTTTTTGGTTAGGGAATCTGTTTATGTTGTTTTAGAATAAATGCTATACCGAGTAATTGCATTGTGACTAAACTTGATAGACAACAAATGCAAGGAAACGGTGTTATGTGCTTGTAATATTTCGATATAAATCTATATCATCTTCGCACTAAGGCGGGATACAGGTAGCAGAATTTTAAATACTGCGAGATTGTACAACAGTATAATCACGTGAAAATGAAAAACAAAGAAACGAAACTGTCAAGAGAATAGGCGGAGTTCCCTACTGGCATTTATGCCATTGTTCAGAAATGGTGTTAAACGCTTGATATGGTAAGCTTCTTTATATAGTAATAGATTCCAGTTATCATCGCGATCTATTATGTTTGTGTTATCACGCACGGTTTGGGCGAAAAATTCTTTGTTGATTACAGTAGTAGGTGAAATGTTCTCATTAGTAAAAATATCCGGTAAGTTGTATAAATCTTGTATGTGTTTGATATTATCACAATCATATCGCGAAGATGTTTATATATAGCGCTTTCTTTGTCCGTGAGTGCATGTTCTTGTGTTCGGACAAACAGAGTTCTGTTCGTTTTGCCGATGTAAGAAGAATTACAACCAGAGCAGATGAATTCATAAACAACATATGATTGGCTTAATTGTGGCGTTTTGTCCTTAGTGCTTGTGAAGAAACACAATTTTGTTGTCTTCTCTTTTATTCGGATGTCAACATTCGGATCGACGAGACATCTCCGAAGCTTACGTTTAAGCTTCTTAACAAGTTGTGTTGTTAGGTCACCGACGAATGGGATGGTAAGCCAAATACCGTAGAGTTCCGATAGTAACGACCCCCCGAAAGTAGCAACCCCCGAAATTAACGTCAATTTTTTGTGGCTGCTAGTAAATCCCGAAAGTAGCGATCCCCCGAAAGTAGCGACCCCTCCCGAAAGTAGTGATCACCGCCCCCCACCCCACTCCCAAAAGTAGCGAGACGAAGTTTTTTTAAATTGTATTCCGTATACCTTTAATTTGTCAATCAACAGTCAACGTTATAAATGCATTTATCATGGGTTACGTAACCTTTTCTTTGGGGTGTTACATGGTATGCGGTTCTGTCGCTTCATTAGCGGTAGGCTATATATATTTGAGTTGTTCTCATTTATATTCATTCGCGTCTTACGACCGTCACTACGCCCTCAAAAATTATGTCCGACGTTGAAGACCTTACTCCAGCGAACACAGATTTTCCTAGCAGCGAAGTTTTGCCGTCTTCGCTTCCTAAACAACCTTTGTCTCAATCTCTCGAAGCTTCAGTACCATTCCAGTCTTCAGAATCCAGTGATATAGCGTCCGCGTTCTCTCTATTTAAGGATTATTTCGACAAGAAGTTGGGCGCCTTGAAGCGCGATATTCAAGACGAGTCGTGCAGCAATACCGATTCTGTGGCCAAAAAGCTTAAAGAAGAATCCAAGATCACGTTTAGATTCGAAGGTAATAAGAAACAGTTTCAATTCAACTCCGACCTCGCAGAAAAGGTGAAGTCGGCGTCAGTTGCTCTCGGGAAGAGAAAATTAGACCTTGTTAAAACTCAACTGGAAGAACTAGACTCTGACATCAAGAAGCGCAATAAACTTATCAGACTGGCAGACAAGTCCGCCGCCGGTTGGGATTTGGTGAACGAGTATTTATCAGACGAGCTAGCTAGCGGGTCCGAGGACGAAAAGCGTATCCGCCGTGCCGAGCAGAGGGCCCTTCGTAAACGCAACCAACGACAACAGAAAGCGAAGCCATCAAAGCAAGGTTATTCACAACCCCAATCTTCGACCACAACCACCGCGTTTGCTGACCAACGTTTATCATCCTTCAGACCTATTTCTCGTACTTTTGGCGCTATCAGAAAACCAAGACCAAGTGATATTTGTTTTGCCTGCGGCCACCCAGGTCATTGGAGATCTCAGTGTCAAGTTAATCCTCAAACCAGATCTTCAAGCTCGGGGCAGTCCTTTCCTAGTTCTTCTGGTTTGTCGGGCATTGGAGGTAAATAGGACCACAGGATTAAAAACTTGTTCTCCAAGGTTAGATATTAGCTTTAGTCAATTTATTAGACATGTATCCTTCTTCTTTGGAGTATTTCAGGGAAAGGGAATCTATTTCTTTAGTCGATTTCGATTACGATCGCAATCTATTTGAATTTGAACAGAATTCCGCATTGCCAGTACTTAAGGGTAGACTTAGGTCCTGTTTAAGTTATTGGCACACTATTGGTGCCAATAGTTTTGTTATTGATATTATTAAATTCGGTTATCGCATTCCATTCATTAGTACACCTTGTCAGGCGCGTTTTTCTAACAATCAGTCAGCTCTTAATAATGCTTCTTTCGTGGAGTCGGCTATCGCTGAATTAGTCCACACTCACGCCGTCGTTGAGTTACCCTTTATTCCACACGTCGTTAATCCGCTTTCTGTCTCGATACAGTCCTCAGGCAAGAAGAGGCTTATTCTGGACTTACGTCATGTCAATCATTTCGTTTGGAAACAGAAGTTTAGGTGCGAAGATTGGAGAGTTTTATTATCATATGTTAATAAGGGCGACTACCTTTTCAGTTTCGATCTCAAGTCCGGATATCACCATATTGATATTTTTCCGGATCACCAAACTTTTCTAGGTTTCTCCTGGGTTTTTTCTGGTACCGTTCGGTATTTTTGTTTTGCATCACTTCCGTTCGGTCTTAGCTCAGCCCCATATGTCTTTACCAAGTGTCTCAGACCACTCGTTAAGTTTTGGAGGTCCAACGGGATTAAAATTGTTGCGTTCCTTGACGATGGGTGCGGAAAAGGGGACTCACTGCCTATGGCCAAGGAAAATTCATTGTTTGTGCAATCATCCTTAAGCAGCGCGGGGTTTGTTGCCAATTCCGCCAAATCACTATGGACCCCCACTCAGACGCTTGTTTGGTTGGGTTTAAACTGGGACTTAGTTATCGGTACCATTTCTATTACTGATACACGTATTTGCAAATTTGTCGCTCTGATTGACAAATTTCTTCTATCCGCACCTTATGTTACGGCTCGGGATTGTGCTGTTATCGCAGGTCATGTTATGTCCATGTCGCCAGTTTTGGGCAATCTGACTCGCCTCAAAACCCGTTTCCTTTACAAGGTCATAGAATCCCGCCGTAGTTGGGATTCCCGTTTTAATATCGGGCTTCATAATGATTGCCTCTCTGAAATATTTTTCTGGAAGAACAATATCGTTAGTCTTAATACGAGAGCTATTTTGCCTTATAATGCCCCCCTGTTGTTTAGCTATTCGGACGCTAGCAACGTCGCCTGCGGGGCTTTTGTTGTGGGCACTAATGACGTGTCCCATCGTATGTGGACTGCTTGCGAAGCAGTTAAGAGCTCTACCTGGAGAGAACTTAAGGCTATACAATTTGCCTTAAGTGCGTTCAAAGACTCGGTTCGGGGTAAGTGTGTTAAGTGGCATTCCGACAGCCAAGGGGCCGTTCGTGTTGTGGAGATAGGGAGTCCCAGTGCAGAATTGCACGCTATTGCGCTTGATATTTTCTATTTTTGTTGTACTTACAATATCACACTTATTCCCCAGTGGGTTCCCAGGGAACTTAATGCTTGTGCTGATGCGATTAGCCACATTGTAGACTTCGATGATTGGTATACAACCCCCGAGTTCTTTACACACCTGGACCGCCTTTGGGGCCCACATACAGTCGACAGGTTCGCAAATGCGGCCAACGCCCATCTTCCCAGATTCAATTCTAGGTTTCGCGTACCCGGCACTGAAGCTGTCGACGCATTTTCAATCTCCTGGTATGGTGAGAATAATTGGCTAGTCCCTCCCGTCCACTGCATTACTAGGGTGGTTCAGCATCTTCTTGTATGCGGTGCGGTTGGTACTTTAGTCGTCCCTTATTGGCCGTCTAACGTGTTTTGGCCTTTCTTGTTCGAAAATGCAATTCAATTTCAACCGTACGTCCTTGAGTACATTCATTTTCCCGACCCCTCAGGGATTTTTGCCCTCGGGTGTTACAAAGATTCACTCATTGGTTCAGACAGGTTTAACAGCGCGGTGTTGGCAGTCAGAATTGGCGCTAAGGGGCCTTAGTTTTTCTCAAGCCGAGTGGCTTTATGCTGGCCCGTGTGTTTTTAATTCCGCTCGTCGGGTTATTTGTCCTCGTTTCGCATGAAATTAGCTCGCCGAGTGGCTTGTTACCGTGGTTTTTTGAGTTGGCTCATTCGGCTTTAAATATTTTTCCATCTGGTCAGATGCATGTTGCTGTATTGTCTCCCAGTGCGTGTATTGAGATATTTTTGCCATATATTTTTCTTCTTATCCTCGTAGAAGTTCTCAAAGATGCCTTGCAGCCTAATTTTCAACAGGTTGAAGACGGGCGACTCCGGGCACTGGTTCAAGATCTACCCGCAGTTCTTCTTAAATCCAAAGCCGTTAGTACCGCGAGGAAGTATGAAAAGGGCTTCAATACGTGGAGGAAATGGGCTTCTCAGTTTAAAGAAATTGTTATGTTTCCCGCTTCTAGTGTGCACGTTTCATTGTTCTTTCTTAGCTTGATTCAAGAATCTGCTTCTTGCAGTACTATTGACGAAGTCCATTATGGGCTCAAGTGGGTGCATGATTTGGCAGGTCTACCCGACCCCTGTAATTCCTCGTTAGTGTTACCTTTAATAGAATCTGCTAAGAGGCTTCTCAGTGTCCCTGTTAAAAAGAAGGAGCCGGTTACCCCCGAGGCTATTCAGCTTTTAGTTTCTAAGTACGGGTCGTCTTCAGCTAGTTTGTCTGATTTACGAGTGCTTACTTTGTGCCTTTTGGGTTATGCGGGGTTTTTTCGCTTTAACGAGTTGGTTCAGTTACGCAGGTGTGACTTTCAGTTTGAAGATTCTTTTATGAGAGTCTTTGTTCATCGAAGTAAGACTGACGTTTACAGGGATGGGGCTTGGGTTGTTATCGCTAAAACCTTCAAGCCTACATGTCCTTATTTATTAGTTCAACGATATTTTGTGGCCGCTTCTTTTTCAGCAGACAGCGAAGAATTCATTTTTCGCCCTGTTGTTTTTCTTCGCAGTACCGGAACCTATAAATTGCGCGGGTCTGTTCCTTTGTCTTATACTAGAGCGCGGGAGATAGTGCTTAGCGCTTTCGATTCCATCGGTCTTCCCAAGCAAGACTACGGTCTCCATAGCCTTAGGGCCGGAGGGGCCTCCGCTGCTGCTAATGCTCGAGTGCCTGACAGATTGTTTAAAAGACACGGCCGTTGGAAATCAGACAAGGCAAAAGATGGTTACATTAAGGATAGTGTTCATTCATTATTATCGGTTTCGTTATCACTGGGTATTTAATTTTCTGTATTTCCCGTTCTTTTAGTTCGCACACGGCTCGTGTTGACACACCCCAATTCAGGTTGCTTGTTACATGATAAATGTTTTATATTCGTTTGAGCGGGGTAGCGAATTAGAATATAAATGTATTTATCATGGGTTACGTAACCTTTTCTTTGGGGTGTTACATGGTATGCGGTTCTGTCGCTTCATTAGCGGTAGGCTATATATATTTGAGTTGTTCTCATTTATATTCATTCGCGTCTTACGACCGTCACTACGCCCTCAAAAATTAAATACCCAGTGATCAGGGGTTTTTCTTTTACACGTAGTTTTTTGCATGCTGCTACACGAAAGGTTTAGCTCGTTTTGTATGTTTACTGAATGATTGTTATACGAGCATAGTTTAGATCATTTTGTTGGGATGTTTTTCTTGCTGTAATTTTGTGCTTTTCCGTGTTTTCATTCTGTTTATTGTATTCTGTTGATGAAGGCATAATAAAGAGGGTCGCACACGGCTCGTGTTGACACACCCCAATTCAGGTTGCTTGTTACATGATAAATGTTTTATATTCGTTTGAGCGGGGTAGCGAATTAGAATATAATGTACAATACCGTAATACGTTCACAGTAAGGCACTTTAATTTGCAACAAGGGGAACAGTTCACTGATGTAGTGATGTAAGCACGTAAACCGGTATAATTTCGTATTAACAACAGGAACGTCTCTTCAAATTTATATTAAAAACTCTGTGTAGTTTCCGTCGATTATCATTAACATGAACGTCTTTGTTCCAATTAAATGACACTGAGATACAAAATTAAACGTAGCGGTGCATCATGCAGTACAATCGAAGCAGTTTAGCTTTCCTCATCTGAGTCACTGAAGAACTCGATCTCCTCTATATCAGCTGATTCACCCATGCGGTAGTCCGGTAAACCATCGAGCATCGAACAAGATGCCACTACAGTTGGACACGTGCCTGATAGTCTAGCGGAGGTCCTGTACAAGCCATTGCTGGAAAAGGAAATCAAGATGACTTGCCGTGTATCTGGCCAAAGCAGGAGTGCGCCAGAAGGTGTATGGGTTCAAGGAGGAGGCATTGAGATTCCCTGCGTTTATGAAATTGGCGTCAAGAAAGGATTTAGAAGTCTAAGAAAAGAACTGAGAGACAAACTAATACAACTCGTCCCGACCACTGACAATACAATCTAGGAAGATATCCAGAACCCACCCATGTCGCAGTTAAAACATGAAACTGGATAGACGAATTTTGTCTCCTTTGTTTATTGGTGTTGATATTGATTTACGGTATTTTATTACAGTATTGCTGTCGGTACATGTACGTATTTATCATTGTTACCTTCTTTTTATGAAACACAATCTATACATGTGGAATGCAAACAAAATGTTGTTCTTTTTTCATTTTATGTTCGTTTAAATTTCGGGAAAAAAAACTCACGCCAGCGCTATTTGTAAACGATTTCTGTTCCCCGAAAGTAACGACCCCCCGAAAATAACGACCCCCCTAAAGTTACGACCCCCAAAGGCTGCTAATTCCGAAAGTAACGAGGGTCGCTACTATCGGAACTCTACGGTAGTGGGATACTGGTTGTTGTGGGAGGTATCGTTGGCAAGATGATCTGAAGCCCTTTTCTGTGCATTTGTTGTAAAGCGATCAATTAATAGGTTGGCAACACGTTTAGGAAAACCATTCCACGATAAAAAACTTCCTTATCAGCTTAAGCTCGGTTTTAATTTTGTTAGGAGTGCAGATTCGATGTATGCGGTCAATCAGTGCTCTGACCCAAGAGATTTTGTGTCGCCAAGGTACAAAGCTGTCAAAGTTAGTGTACTGTCCAGTAAAGGTATCTTTTCTGTAGATGCCAAGGCCGTCACTAGCGATGTTGATGTCCAGAAAGTGCGGAGTGCTGTTTTCAAATAAGTCGAAAGTAAAGCGGATATTTCTATCAAACTTGTGAAAGTGTTCCAAAATAGTGGTGATTGTGTTGCGTTTAATGAGAAGGAGAGTGTCATCTACGTATCTGCAATAGAAGGCAATTAGACCCTAATTGATGAGGCTTAAATGGCTTAAAAGCCAGATGAGGCTTAAATGCTTAAAAGCCAGATGAGGCTTAAATGAGGCTTAAATGGCTTAAAAGCCAGTAGGGAACTCCGCCTATTCTCTTGACAGTTTCGTTTCTTTGTTTTTCATTTTCACGTGATTATACTGTTGTACAATCTCGCAGTATTTAAAATTCTGCTACCTGTATCCCGCCTTAGTGCGAAGATGATATAGATTTATATCGAAATATTACAAGCACATAACACCGTTTCCTTGCATTTGTTGTCTATCAAGTTTAGTCACAATGCAATTACTCGGTATAGCAGTCTTTATCTACTAAAGCTATCAGTAGGTAATGGATTTCTGTTGTTTGCCCTTCAAGTTTTGAGCCGTAGTAATCTCAAACTACACCAAACGTTAGAAGTGGAAAACATTTTTAAGCAACAGAAAATCTGGTAATGCAGCAATTGGCATTTAATCCTGGGTTAACGTTAACCGGCTTTCGAACAACCCGGCCCTGCTCGTTAAAACTTTTGTTTGGCGACGTTCCCGTTGTCGTTGCCGTCGTGGTTTGCTTAACCCCTATTGCTAAAACTCCCTAATGATTTTCTTCACTACTGTATGAATAGAAGATTATTTTACTTTTCTACTCGGTAAAAGCCTGTAAAAGGGGCATAAGCAACACACGCATACGTGTATGCACGTGGAGCCCGTGAGTTTCGAGTGAGTTACTGCTAATTGAAATAATTTGAAGAAACACATTGACGAAAATAATTCTTACAAACTTCACAGTGTAAAATTGGGACAAAATAATTTTTTTTAAATAATAATCGGACCCTCTCATTACTCGCACTGAGAATGTTTGACCTAACGGGCGAGAAATTTAAAGTTCCTCACCAACATCCTTGCCTAACAACGCAGTTTAAACTCTGAGAGTTTATGATGCTGTCGCAATCTTGACATACGTGCTTCATAACTTGACGGCGCTTCTTCCTTATCATCAGTCATAATCTCAAAACTGGATCCGTGGTTAGCTATACAAAACAATAAATTGCTTAAACCAGTTCCCGATCTTTACAAGCGGAATTAGAGAGGCTTGAATTCCAGCGTCTTCTTGAGTAACACAACCTCCTGAGTATGCGACCTGAAGAGACGGGGATGATATTCAGGATAAAAAAAAAAGAAAAAAAAAGAACTTCCTATACCTTTTCTTTTCTTCCCCGATGTTGAGACGATTGAGTTATTGGCTTTAGGTAAGTGTGGATCGACCCACAAAGTAATCATCCCCTTTTTCACTAAGGACAGTGCCTCGGCAAGTTGAACTTCCGAAGTAATGGAAAACTTCTCATTTCCTTCACCGATGTAACCAAAAGTAAAGTTACAATCTGCTGCTGGTCAAAGTTCCTCTGTGCATCTCTCCAATGAGTAGGCTTTTAATCTAGGAACACTGTCAAACAGAGGTACGTTTAGAACGCAACACGAATCTTGCGAGGTTTTGTTTTTCGCTTTTAAAACACTCAGCAAGTGTTTACAGTGTTTTCTTCCATCCTACCTGTCGCGCCTCCGAAAAATAAAAATATTAAGAACTACCCATACTACCTTTCGGTCTTGTATTTGAGCTTGAAACTCTTATCCGACAACCTTAATTGAAATAACTTTGAACTTTGAACTTTGAACTTTGAACTTTGAACTTGAACTTTATTGATATTTAAGAAATAGAAAACATGTTCCGTGTTTGTATCGAGTTATACAAACACGAGTGGAAGTTTGGGAGAACGAGAAATGCTGTGGGAACACGAGCCGCAGGCGAGTGTTTCCACAGCTTTTTCGAGTTCTCCCAAACTTTCACGAGTGTTTGTATAACTCGATACAAACACGAAGTACATGTTTTCTATTTCTTTTAGAAAACACCACGACGAGAAAAAGGAAAACAACTTGTTAACTTTGATTATCAAAATGTAAATTCTCTTTGCTCGCGCCATCACTACGTCAACAGCGCGCGCTAGTTCTGTGTCTCCATCGAGTTATACAAACACGATTTTCAACCAATCAGCGCGCGTGCTTTCTTAGAACTGTTTTCTAATAATATATATACATCGTTACAAAATTGCTTGCCCCCGCTAGTAGTAAAATGACTAATCGAGGCGGGGGCAAGGGTTACACACTTACTACAAGAGAGAAATAAAATACCACTATTAACTAATTGATTAACTAATTAATTACAGAAAATAGCTGTAAATGCAAGCTACTTAGCATAAGAACAACTCGGTGTACACAACAAAAGAAGTAAGGTCTGTATCAAAACAAGGCCACCTCTAGTCTCGCTGCCATTCAAATGGCAGGTCACTAAGGGGACAACTTTAAAATGGTCTATTAGTTGGTGAGGTACAATGATTGGGTGAATATACCAATTTCTCCAAAGGTTCATTGCAACGGCTTGCTCTTAAATTACAGACATAAACAACACAAACGACTTGACTGGCACAAGAAATGCAAGACAATTCAGAAAAATTTATTACACGGCTTAAACATTGTCCCTGCTTTTCAACTTTGGCAGCCAAAGCCACAGTCTCTTAACCAGCGGCCTCGATAACTTTGTTTTGTTTTGTTTTATTTTTAACCTGTTTAAAACTGAAACCACCGGGACTCCTTCCTTCAGACGAATTCAATAACATTTTTTTCCAGAAAAGGCAGACACGCTTTATAAAACCAACGCAGACGGAGATAAAATAGGGACCTTACGCAAGCCACGATGGCAACGGCAACGAGAACGTCACCAAAAAAAGGTGTAATGAGCACGTACAACAATAACCGTGCACGTGAGTTCTAATTCTTGGTTCATTTCTTTCCCATCATCTGCCAATCAGCCACAACAAATGACCAATCTTCAAGATTCTTTACAACAGGACCAACTACCGCTAATTTTTCGTACTTCTATCTGGAACTTAACGCATTCGTAGCATATTCAGCAGGGACAAGTTTTAATACCGTCTAACACACTGAATAGATCTTTATGATCGTTGTCGTCGCCCTCTCCGTCGTACATGCGTAAGGTCCTTTATGTAACTCGCACGCCGTCCACCGACATCATGACATTTTTGAACGCGCAACTTTTTTTTCCGGATTCAAAACTTTCCCCGTCCACTTGTTATCGGATTCGTTGTTGATTTATTATTTTCCAATCTAAAGAGCGGATTAAATAATATCCGGATTCGTCGGATGCGTGTGACGGAAGCCGTATCAGGAAGGAAAAAGTTGTGGATTAAAAAATAGCCGGTTTCGTAGACGGGGCCTCAATGGAGGATGCTGGAAAACTGGGGTACACAAAGGAGAGAATACATAGCGGCAACATCACGGGTTAGCAGATCGGGAATGCATGGAAAAGGACTCAGCGAAATCACAGTAAGCTGTACGACTTGATTTCACGACGAAACGTGCCAGGAAACGCTCACGGAAACAGGAAATTAACGTACAGTCCAGTCCAAGTAAAAAAATAATGATAAATACAGAAACAGGAGTACAATATGCCATGAGCAGAATTGACAGTGACAAGTTAATATTTTAAAAGAATGTCGAAGTCACGTGACAAAATGTCTCTCGGTACATGACACTGAACAGAATCAGGAACCAATATTTTCAGTCAAATTTATAAATTGTTTCAATAAATAAACAAACAGATATAACTACATCTTTGTACAGCTTTTACCAGATTCAAAGTCTAAAAATATAGAATTTAGCTTATTAGGAAAATAGATTAATACCAAAACACTCAAAGTTCACGAGGCTTGTTCTTTACCAATATGACACGGTCAAGTCGAGATAATGCTTCACAAATTGCACTGCGTGGACAGTCTTGTGATAAAGTGTTTGTCAAGTAACCGTGTGTTCTCCAGTATCAATTAATATGTTGCTGCAAGTTTTCATAAGTCGAGAGTGAAGTGGTCTACATTGAAAGGTTTGCAAAGTCTATCAGGGAACAGTAAATTCAATATTGGGAAAACGCTCCTCATGTAAACCTCCCTGAAGAATCACCGCAAGTGCATCCCGTCCCTTTAACTCTCGTTTGTTCTTCTCGTCTCAGCAACGCTGTTAAAATTAAAAATATGGTAACAATTTCAGCAACTCTTCCAAAGCTTTATAAAAAGTAAGGGTTTATTTTGAATACCAGTTCACGTTTCCATATTAAATCTTATGTTTAATCTGTAAGATATATAATCAAATGGTAAAAGATGTATATTAACATGACTATCAAATGCCTAAACAGCCTTTAAAAAACGTAGTATCAATGTTAATTAAAGACACTTAGGATTTCATATCATACCAGTTGTTGTTAATAGAACAACACCGTGTGCTTGTAAATTAAATTACTTGCTTCTTTGACTGAAGAATCTAGAATTTTTTTTATTTACTTTGTTAAAAAAAAAAATGGGCCCGTCGGGGCGCAGTCATTACTTTGTTTATCATTGTCAAAGCTATCACAAAGCTGAATCTAGAACAGATCGATAAAGTCAAAATAGAAATTTAAAAAAGTAGCCTTCGTGTTTTACGTTCTCCAGACAACGCAGAATGTGGTCATTTCGCGTTGTTGTTTTGCAGAGGACGGCAAAGAAGTCCACCAAGATTTATAACGCACGTGCACAGCCATTGTTATCCTTAAACAGCAGAGTTAATGAGGCTGAATCTCCCGTTCCGCGGACTACCGTAAATAATTAATCAAATTTACTTTCATAAGGCAAAGAGACACAAGAAACTTACCTGCTCCACCCACACATTGATACCTGTATGAAAAACAGTCGCCTTTTCTTTTTCACCGACTTCCTAGGCCCAGGATATTTTCATTTTCGCCCAATTCTTCATCGGCCACATGCCAAACCCTGTTCTCAGAGTGGACGATCGGTAAGTGCTGTTAAATGTTAATCTTTTTAACTTATTGTTTTGCGTCAAAATTAACATTGGCTGAAAAGCAGCTCTTTCAAACCTCCCCTACATCTAGAGAAATGGATATCAGCGAAATGCAACTATACAAGCAGGTGAACTATATATTACAAATGAACGCAAAATCTCCCCGGCCCTTCTTTGTTTGAAATGTTTGCAACACATTTAATCATTCGTCTAATTTGTCCAAATAATTACTCCAAACACAACAGCCCGAGGGAGTACACTGCGAAAGAATGAGGCGAAAATAATACAAAAAGACTGGGTCGAGGAAGTCGCTGAAAAGAAAAATGGCAACTGTTTTTCATACAGTTATGATCGTGTGGGTGGAGCAGGTAAGCTTCTTGTGTCTCTTTCCCTCGTAAAAGTAAATTTGGTTCATTATTAAGGGTAGTCAGTGGGGTTGTTCGCGGAGCGGGAATAAGTCTTTTTAACTCTCCCTCATTAAACCTTTTGTTTAGGGACCCTGCCGTTGCCATTGCCGTCGTGATTTTCTTTAGCCCCCTATTGCTAAGGCCATGTTCAGACGCCGTGTTTCACATGACCTGAATCGAATGCTAATGACAGAGAACAAAGCATTTTTTTGCATTTGCATTCGACTCGGCCAGCTCATGTGAAGTACAGCGTCTGAACTTGGCCTAAACCTCACCAGTGAACAAGACTGGGGCGGAGGAAGACATCAAGCGTTACCAGAAGAGATAAAACCCGAAAAAAAGTATTTTAAACTCTGATCATGTTCACGTTGGACTTACATTTCAGATTTTCCCACATTTTTATGTACCAGAACTTATGAAATACCTATCCTTTTATACAGCAGCAGAGCTAGCTAGGTTATTCGGAAGCCAGTTAATGCTAACCCAGGATTAAAAGTTAACCGTAGTATAGATTTATCTTGTATACAAGTGTTTTTCACTGCTTATATTTTGTGTATTTATAATTATTCTACCTCAAAACAGAAGGTTATATATTATAAACAGAAAATCTCGCCACAAGGTTACAAATTTCAAACCAATAGTTTAGCTTAATCAGGCTTTGAACGACCCGGCATAGGGCCCCTCCTACGGTGGCCCACAAGTGCACACCAAATTTAATTCACTCACACCGAATTCAAATCACTCACACTGAATTCAAATCACTCACACCGAATTCAAATCACTCACACTGAATTCAAATCACTCACACCGAATTCAAATCACTCACACTGAATTCAAATCACTCACACCGAATTCAAATCAGTCACACCGAATTCAAATCACTCACACCGACACCGAATTCAAATCACTCACACTGAATTCAAATCACTCACACCGAATTCAAATCACTCACACTGAATTCAAATCACTCACACCGAATTCAAATCAGTCACACCGAATTCAAATCTCTCACACCGACACCGAATTCAAATCGGTCAGTATCGGACTACGGACTACGGACTACGGACTACGGACTACGGACTACGGACTACGGACTACGGACTACGGACTACGGACTACGGACTACGGACTACGGACTACGGACTACGGACTGGGTATAAAACACGGACTCAGGTATAAAACGCAGACTAAGCATTACGGACTCGGTATAAAACACGAAGAAAGGTTCTACATTGAATAAATTCTCGCACGAACGTTTTCATAAATAGAAGCTATCTGTATAAAGATCTATAAATTCTAGAAGTCTCATTTCCCGAAAGTGCCCGCTCATACAGGTTTAACCCATGATACTCAAGAGAAAATGATGGGATTTTCTCTTGCCATACTCGATTGCCGAAAAAGAAATAGAAGACACTGAAAGTCACAAAATTGACGAGCTGTATGAATTTTCGAATGATTAAATGTTTTGAAAGATCAACAGTCGAGTGAATTGAGGAGAATTCGAACGACATGTCCCGCTGGTCATTTGTACGATCATGTATTAAATAAATACACATAAATACGGCCACGGCGAAATGAGAAACAAAAAGTTGATAAATGGAAGAAGCGACATTACACAAGGATGGCAGTTCTGCACTCCTTGATATCGCCTTGGAAAAGGAAGGGGGAAAAAGAAAAAAAAATTCTTACAACACGGGGTATTCGTATTTGGTCACCCATCCAAATACTATCCTCACCGAACAGGGCTTAACTTTGTTGAGCAGACTGAACATTTTGCTGTCCTTGTGGTATAGTGACTCTACGGTGAACGCATTTTTTTAAGTTTCAAAGATGAGAAACTGTATCAAAAAGTGAAAACAAAATATCTGATACTGCATGGCTGGGAAAGTAGAGAACAAAAAGTTCGAGGAATATGAAAATGAGAACTATTACCTGCTTTGGTGATCGGAGAAGCGGCACTTTCGAAAAAATTGCCTCGGTTTCTTGGACGAAGATGACTTTTGGCTTCCTAGCCTTGCTAACTTTTTAGTTATTTTAGGAAGCCAACACCCTTTCAGTTTTAATTTTTATTTCATGTTAATTTAATTTCTGCCAAGGGTAAGGGTCAGTAAAGTTGTTGTTGTAGTCGGTCTCAAGGAGCGATAACTTTGTGAATGTAAATGTTCTCAACAGCGTTACATCTCCTCATGTACTCTCTTACTGGAAATCGAAACTGTGCAAGAAAAGAAGAATTAATATATGAAACTATACATATATCGCAGCCCTTGCCTCCAGTGCCGGCCATCTTGGGTGAGTCACTATACCACAAGGACAGCAAAATGTGGGTTGAGTTTGTTGTTGGTTCTCTTCCTTGCTCCGAGAGGTTTTTCTCCGGGTACTCCGGTTTTCCCCTCTCCTCAAAAACCAACATTTCCAAATTCCAATTCGATCTGAGATTGCCAAGCACTTTATCGTGAGCCTCTGGCTCGGGTGATTGCGCAAGCACTCCCTGTGTTTGACATTAAATTTGCATTTACATTTACTCACTGTTTCAGTTCTGTTTCGCAGACCAACAAACCTATTCTATTTTTCTCTAAATCATACTAATTTTTTCCCATTTTCTCAGGTGCAAGAGTCCTCCCTCTGTACTTAGATTGGTTTTGTTCAATCCAGTGACATATGATGAGCACATTACAGTTTTAGAAAATCTGTGGCATTACAATCCAGGTGGAGCAATTCTTGTCACTACTCCTCGGGTTTGCATTAATTATTTATAAATTACTAATTGACAGCAATTATATAATAATTATTTAGTTTTAACAGCTTTGCTGAGAGAAGAAAACACTGGCCCCCAATCCTTTGACCACCACTACGGACCGAGGGTAGCCCATATAGGGGTCTGTAGGGGTAATAAGTGGATCGGTCAGTTAATTTTTAAGTAGACTACCGGTACTCAAATATGAGTTCATATGGATTTTAATACAGTTCTGTTTCGTCATTGATAACGCAAGAGATCAAAAACACCGCGAAACCATCTCACATGTGACTCATCTGGGGAGGGGAGGCTGGGTAACTTCTTCTCTCAGCAAAGCTGTTAAAATTAAAAATATGGTAACAATTTCAGCAACTCTTCCAAAGTTTTATATAAAGTGAGGGTTTATTTTGAATACCAGTTTACGTTTGCATATTAAATCTCATGTTTAATCTGTAAAATATATAATCAAATGGTAAAAGATGTACTGTATATTAACACGACTATCAAATGTCTAAACAGCATTAAAAAACATAGTATCAATGTTAATTAAAGACACTTAGGATCTCATATCATACCAAATGTTGTTAATAGAACAACACCGTGTGCTTGTATATTAAATTACTTGCTTATTTGACTGGTGAATCTGGAATTTTTTTATTCACTTTGTAAAAAAAAAAAAAAAAAAAATGTGCCCTTCGGGCCCAGTCATTACTTTATTTATCACTGTCAAAGCTATCACAAAGCTGAATCTAGAACAGATCGATAAGTTCAAAATAAAAATTTTAAAAAAGTAGCCTTCGTGTTTCACGTTCTTCAGACAACGCAGAATTTGGTCATTTCACGTTGATGTTTTGCAGAGGCCGCCAAAGAAGTCCACCAAGATTTATAACGATTTAGAACTACCACCAATATAACCTATTTTAGAAACAACTGTCTTGCTTTTGTAACTAGTTAGATTAATTTCTCTGATTTTTATTTGATTATTTTCAACATATAATTTTACGAGCATGTATACACTACTTATTGTACATATATTTTTATTGTTATTTACTTCTCGGAGATATTAGCGCTTACGCGCTACTCTTCAATCCGAGTTGAAATAAAGTTTACTACTACTACTACTACGCACGTGCACAGCCATTGTTATCCTTAAACAGGAGAGCTAAAGAGGCTGAATCAACCGTTCCGCGGACTACCCTAAAAAATAAATCAAATTTACTTTTATAAGGCAAAGAGACACAAGAAACTTACCTGCTCCACCCACACATTGATAGCTGTGTGAAAAAAAGTCGCCTTTTCTTTTTCACCGACTTCCTAGGCACAGTATATTTTCATTTTCGCCCCATTCTTTATCGGCCACCTGCCAAATCCTGTTTTCAGAGTGGACGATCGGTAAGTGCTGTTAAATGCTAATCTTTTTAACTTATTGTTTTGCATCAAAATTAACATTGGCTGAAAAGTAGCTCTTTCAAACCTCCCCTACATCTAGAAAAATAGTTATCAGTGAAATTGACGTCCCGAAAGCAACTACGAGCAGCTGAACTATGTATTACAAATGAACGCAAAATTTCCCCTTCTTTGTTTGAAATGTTTGTAACACATTTTATCATTCGTCTAATTTGTCCAAATAATTACTCCAAACACAACAGCCCGAGGGAATACACTGCGAAAGAATGAGGCGAAAATAATACAAAAAGACTGGGACGAGGAAGTCGCTGAAAAGAAAAATGGCAACTGTTTTTCATACAGTTATGATCGTGTGGGTGGAGCAGGTAAGCTTCTTGTGTCTCTTTCAGCCGTAAAAGTAAATTTGGTTCATTATTAAGGGTAGTCAGTAGGGTTGTTCGCGGAGCGGGAATCAGTCTTTTTAACTCTCCCTCATTAAACCTTTTGTTTAGCGACCCTGCCGTTGCCATTGCCGTCGTGATTTTCTTTAGCCCCCTATTGCTAAGGCCCGGTTTAAGCGCCGTGCTTCACATGACCTGAATCGAATGCTAATGACAGAGAACAAAGGATTTTTAGCATCTGTATTTGATTCGGCTCATGTGAAGTACAGTGCTGCGTCTGAACTTGGCCTAAACCTCACTAATGCGGAACAAGAATGCAGCGGAAGAAGACATCAAGCATTACCAGAAGATTTAAAACCGGAAAAACGTATTTTTATCTTGAGTCATTTGCAAACATTAAGACATCGAGAGCTCCGCAAGGCGCCGCACTAGTTTGCTGAAGAGCTTGGTAGACGACAATAGAAACAAATAGTTTGGGATAAATGACCACAAATGTGACGAGTTTAATTGAAACTAAGGTTTCAAACTTTGTTTGTAACCTTAGTTTCAATTCCTGTTCAGTAAAGGTGGGGTAAAAACTTTCGCCACCATTAGCTATTTTGTCAGTCCGCGGGTCGGTGACCGGGGAGGTGGAGGGAAAAAGAACAATATGACTGAACGCTAAAAAGCAGAAAAGTTCTTTCAGATAGAAACACACAATTTTAAATTTACAAAACATGTTTCGGATGATCAACATCCATCGTCAGTTGTGAATACAAGTGAACCGCTAGGCGGTGTTATATAAAGATAGCTAATAAAATGTATGAATACTAATTAAATAACAACGTGAATGTGAGGTAATAGAGAATACAATGATGAGAAGACAATGGGTATTGGACAAGGAAAATTACAATGAAAGTGTTAAATTACCTTTTGTTGGCCCTTTCTCGACTCACGTTCAACGCAGAATCAAGAATTTAACACAACGCTATTGTAAAAACTTGGACATCAAGCTAGTGTTTGCCCCATACAAGATTAAGAACTTATTCAGTGCCAAAGATGCTATTTCCAAATTATCACGATCCCGTGTTGTTTATAAATTTTCTTGCGCAGGCTTTAGTGCCTGTTATGTCGGCGAAACCGGTGTGCGACATATGCAGACTGCAGACTGAAGACTGGCAGATTATATATCGTGTTACCTAAACGAATATATACTATATATACCTATACCTATACCTATACCTATACCTATATACCTATACGAAGCGCTAGTTTGGCTAACAGAAGTTCTAGTTTGGCTAACCCAAGCGCGAGTCTGCAAGTCTTTAGTCTGCATTTGTCGCACACCGCGGCGAAACAAACCGACATCTTGCTACACGTGTTCGTGAACATTTAACATCTGATAAGAACTCGCATATCTTTCAGCACATTAATGGGTGAGAGGCATGCAGATCTTTATGCTCAGAAAATGCTCAAAAATCAAGGAGGCTTTACACATAGGTTGGGAAAAACCCTCATTAAACAAGCAAGTTAATCATGTCAATTTAACACTTTCATTGTAATTTTCCTTGTCCAATACCCATTGTCTTCTCATCATTGTATTCTCAGTACCTCACATTCACGTTGTTATTTAATTAGTATTCATACATTTTATTAGCTATCTTTATATAACACCGACTAGCGGTTCACTTGTATTCACAACTGACGATGGATGTTGATCATCCGAAACATGTTTTGTAAATTTAAAATTGTGTGTTTCTATCTGAAAGTTATTTCTTGTCTGCTATTAGTTCGAAAGTTTAGAAAAGTTCTTCTTGTGATGATGGCAATAGTAGAAAGGGGCCGCGTGAACGAGATAACCCACCTTTTGTACTTAACTGTGACGCACGCTCATTTTTCATTTTCATGTTCACGTTGCACTTACATCTTAGATTTTCCTACATTTCCAAATACCAGAACCTATGAAATACCTACCCTTTTATATAGCAGCAGGGCTAGGTTATTCGGAAGCCAGTTAACGCTAACCCAGGGTTAAGAGTTTACCTTGTATAGATTTCTCTTGCATACAAATGTTTTTCACTGCTTATATTTTGTGTATTTGTATTCTAACTCAAAACAGAGGGTTATATATTATAAACAGAAAATCTCACCGCAAGGTTACAAAACTCAAACCCTTATCCTGGGTTAAGCTTAATCCGGCTTTGAACAACCCGGCATGGAGCAGCTCCTCCCAGAAGTTGCATGAGAGAACTTCCCGAAGATTATAACGTAGAGAATCGCATGGCAGAACTGACAGGAAACGATAACTAACGTAAGCTTGTGTGATTCACTGTTTTGTCACTGATAACGCGAGAGATCAAAAACATCGCAAAAACATCCCACGCGTTTTTTTTATTTTTTTATTATTGACTCCCACAGTAGCGAGGTGACTCATCTGGGGAGGGGAGGCTAGGTAACCCGAAAACACTGAACCCCTACTACGGACCGGGTCTGTGGGCTACCATATAGACCCGTCCACGGACTAACCCTACAGACTCGCTCTACGGACCACTTTAAAATAGAATAATAACAAGAATTTCACTTACTAAAGGAATTACTCTTGATGGTGAAATTTCGATCGTTACGCTGTGCCAGTGTTACAGATTTGGGTTTTTAAAACCCCCATGATAATGTCTGAAGCAAAAAAGATACTACTTTCCATTCGTGGCTATGTCTGGCTATGGAAGATGTTTTTTTAGAAGCAAGGAAGGTTGTTTATTTTGTATCTGCAATTTTGCTGAATAAATTGAGGAACTAGTTCACGAATCCACAGGAGAATGGATTGAATCACATGGTGAAGGGGAAAGCTTTAGCACAAATTTCGAGGTTCCCGGTCTTTCATACTGTACAGCCACAGCAAACGAAATGGCAACGTGTAATGATATAACTTGCACCGGAGCCTCGACTCAAGTCTGTAACATTTGCACAACGTAACTTTTAAAATTTCACCGACATGAGTTATCTACCAGGTGACCCGAAACGAATAGCCGCCTCGGTCATTCGTTTCTGGTCACGTGGTCCAGTGCATTTGTTTGGGATACGTCACCTAAGTCAATTCACCGCGAAGGCCTGGGAGAAGGCCGTACAGGAACTAGAATATTTATTTACCTAAATAGGCTAAACTAATTATGTTTATTTTTACTTTTATTCATTTATTTATTTATTTAGGTTTTTTCTATTTTGTTATTATTGATTCTGTGTGGTTATATTATTGTCAGTTGTTCATTCTGTATGAAGTTATATTTTTCGTGCAAGGTTAGTATCAAATCGACAGAGACGAAAAATCGTTGAACGCTATTCCAAAAGGCTTCTGTGATCGGGCATTCCCAAAAAAGATGAAGCAACGTTTCTTGTGCTGATTGACAAAAGCAACAAAGATTTGTTTCCGAAAGTTTAATTTTAGGCAGAAAAGAATTTGTAGCTATTCTCCTGTGGAGAAATTTGAACTGGAAGTTCCTTAATTTCGTGCTTAATGTACATATCCTAGGTAGTAGATAAATTGACTCCCAGTCCAAATTTTCCACATCGACGAATCCACAGTCTTTAATCCATTTGTTTTGGCTTTTTTCTGGGCGAGTACACTTCTTGGTAATGAGGATTTTGTAAGCTGCTTGACTTGGTTTGTTGGATGAGTTTAACTTAATAAGTACATTTTCTAAAATTTTTTCACCGGGCAGTGACAATTCCAGAGATCTCATAGCACTCCTGATAGCCGAAGTTACTCCACAAAATTCGAGGAATGAAACTGGAAGACAAAACTTTTCTTTGAAACAGTTGTAAGATATTATTCTTGAATCACTTGTCATCAGATCATTAATTTTCATCACCACTGCATTAGCCCAGTGTTTATAAAAAATAGTCTTGCCTGCGATTTTGATCATTGAGTTATTCCAAATATGTCCAGCACTGAAATTAGCTTTAGAGGCAAAGGAATCCCTATAATTAAAATCCGCCCATAGTTCAATAAGTTCTTGGATGAAATCATCTTTTATATCAAGTTTTCTGGCATCAGCTTTTGGTGCCAAATTACCGAGAAAAATTAATTTCCCGCCTACTTTAGATAGATGAAAATAAAAAAAAGACTTCCATTTAGATTTGTAGTCGCTTGAAATATACTTAAGTATCCATGAAATTTTCAAGGCTTTATTAAATTCTATTATGTCTAGCATCTTCTGTCCTCCGTCTTGGTAATCTGCTATCATTTCAGTCCGCTTAATTTTATCGCCTTTGTTATCCCAAAGAAACTTAAAAAGAAGATTGTTTGTTTCTTTCAGTGATTTTAAACAAGACGTCGTCGATGACAAAACATAAACCAATTGTGATGCAGCTAGAGCCTTAATAACTGCAATTGTGCCAATTAATGTTAATCTCTTGTTTCTCCAATTATTTAAAATATCCTCTACCTTATGAACCTTCTCTCCGTAGTTCTTCTTCTTACTTTCCTCACAGTCAATGCAAAACCAAGCACCTAGAGCCTTAACCTTGCCATCTGCCCATTTAAGATTTTTCTGAGAGCATATAATCTGGTTTGATCCTTTCTTGGAGCCGATCCAAAGAGCTTCAGTTTTTTCGCAATTTACTCGCAAGCCCGAAACCGTGCCAAATTTTTCTAATATAACAAAGGAGCGCTCAAGCGATTCTTGAGTACCATATAAAATCAGAGTAGTGTCATCTGCATAATGACTGAGTTTACATTCAGTGCTGTCTACTGTGATGCCTTTAACTAAGGATGCGTTTCTTTAAGCAAATCCAAGATTGGATTTTTAAATCCGAAATAATCCGAAAACGGATTTTGCGTTTCTTTACTAAACAGATTAACCCAAGATCTCTCGGATCATGGTGCGTCAAAGGAACCGAAGAATCCACTCTGGAAGTGGATTCTTCGGTTCCTTTGACGCGCCATGATCCGAGAGATCTTGGATTAATCTGTTTAGTAAACAAACGCAAAATCCGTTTTCGGATTATTTCGGATTTAAAAGTCCAATCTTGGATTTTCTTAAAGAAACGCACCCTGAATTATCTTTGCGGATCGCGGTAGCTAACACCTCTGCGCACAGGATAAAAATGTAAGGCGACAGCGGACACCACTGCCTTACACCTCGACTTAATTCAAAGAAACCCGCTGGCCAACCATTATTTACAACACAGCTTTGGATATCACGATAAAATAAATTCATCCACTTGATTAGAGAAGAGCCGAAACCAAAATGTTGCAGTGTTTTCTCGACAAAAGCCCATTCAATAGTATCGAAGGCTTTCTCAAAGTCAACAAAGAGAAGTAACTTGGGAATGTTCTTTGTTTCTGTGTAGGAGATGACATTGTTGATCAAGCAAATGTTTTCCGCAATAGAACGTCCTTTCAAGAAACCCGTTTGGTCGTTGTCAATTAAATTTTGCAAAACAGCCTTGAGACGTGAAGCTATCGCCTTAGATGCAATTTTGTAGTCACAGTTTAATAAAGTTATGGGTCTCCAGTTTTTCAGTTCCTGTAGTGCCTTGTCTTTCTTAGGGATCAATGAAATGACGCCTCTTCTTTGGGTTAGAGGAAGCTTTCCCTTCTGATGACTTTTGTTAAGACCACGTATGAGAAAAGGAGAGACGTCCTTCCAAAACACTTTATAAAATTCGGCGGGAAGGCCGTCCGTTCCAGGCGATTTACCGGATTCCATTGTTTTTAATGCCTCTAAGCATTCTTTTTCAGTCAATAATCCTTCGCACTTCTGCTTATCACTATCATTAAGTGAAGGGTGTTCCTGGTCGAAAAACAAGTTGTCTAAAGAAGATGTCACCCCGAGTTTTCTTGAAGTGTAAAGCCGACTATAAAAAGAATTGCATTCTTTTAAAATATCTGTATCGTTTGTAGCATATGAACCGTTGCTCGTCTTGGTCTGCGTTATTGTTTTTCTCTTACAATGTCTATTTTCTAAATTCAAGAAATATTTACTATTTTTCTCACCTTCGTTGTACCATCTGGCCTTAGATCTAATTATGGCCCCCTTTGTCTTGTACTGTATGATATTTTCCAATTCATTTTTCTTGCACCTTATTTGTTCCTCAAGGGCATCTTTATTATTTACTCCGTGTTCTAATTGCCGTTCTAAGGCGGCTAGCGCACTTTCAATACTGGCCTCTTCATTTTTCATCGTCTTCATTTTGACTTTGGAATATTTTATTGAGGCGTCTCTAATTTTAAGTTTTATCATTTCCCACAGTAACACTTCATCGACTTCTTCGTCGCTTTCGTACTCACTGGCTGTTCGACTATTGTTGACTTGATAGCGTTTACGTAATCAACTTCACTCAAAAGGGCGGAATTTAATTTCCAGAAACCGGGTCCTCTGGGATTGGAATGATAACTAATGTCAATTGTACATAAAGAGTGGTCTGTTTTGTAAGCCGGAAGAATATCAGCGTTTGAAATTCTTCCAGCAATGCTTAAGCTAACCAAAAAGAAATCTAGACGGCAATGCACTTCCGGTCGATTTCGTCTCCAGGTATATCTTTTTGCCTCGGGGTTTAAATCTCTCCATATATCCGTCAAATCCAAGTTTTCCTGAATATATTTAAGCTCTTTAAGAGAATTCCAGTGTGTCGTTGGTTTCCCACCTGTTTTGTCTTTTGAGACATCCAAAACAAGGTTGAAATCTCCGCCGATAATAATTTCATCGCATTTAAAAGATAGCATTTGTTCGCTCACATTTGTAAAGAAATCTGGATCATCTGTGTTTGGGGCATAAATGTTGCAGAGAGTCAAGGTCAGCTCACCAACTTCCAAATCAACAATAATGTATCTGCCCTCTTTGTCACAAAGCTGCCTCAAAATTTTAAAAGAAAAGTTGTTATTGAAAAGAATAGCGACACCTACTTTGTTGCTTGCCAAACTACTGAATAAAGTTGTATAGCCCCATTCAGCAGCCCAAACCTCAGAAGACTTTTCTGTACAATGAGCTTCTTGTAACATGTAAATGGAATATTTTTTCTTTTTAAGCCAGTGGAATACTTCTCTTCTTTTTTCATTACTAACCAAGCCTCGAACATTGAGCGTAGATATAGTTATTTTAGACATAAATAAAGCATTTGGTAGACATGACTAGGTACTCCGATATTTGCATAAGGTATTCGTAAGACCCTTGGCCCTCTCGGGAAACTTATCCAACTAACATAAATAAACAATAATAAAAAACGAATAACTACATTAAGTAAGGAAAACATAAAAATATACTTAGTTTGGGTCCGGCTTCAGAAAAGGCTCCCGTAAAGACACATGTAAATTATCACGGTTGCGGCAAGCCTGTCTTGGGTTACTGGAGGCACTGTATGTTGTCCCTGGATATTATATACTTGGTCTGTATCTTGTACCATTTATGTACAGTTTGTCGTAAACCAGTTTTGTATCTTGCCCGTTCTTCTTTGCTTCTTTCATCACTTTGACTAAACCCTTCCGTAATTCAACGATCTCTCTCGGAAAATCCTGTGAAATGCCATAATTTGTTCCTGCCAGTGTACGGGCACTTGATAATATACGCTCTTTATCTTTGTGAAAGCTGAATTTAGCGATGATTGGACGTGGTTTGTTGTCCTCTCTGATCTTTCCGAGGCGATGTACCCGTTCGAATGGTATTTCATTGGTTTCTTCTTCTGCCATGTCTAGGTTTTGTTCCAAGAAGGTGTACAGCAGAGTTTCTGTAGTGGCGCTAGACTCTTTTCGCACTTCAGGAATGTTGTAGAAAATAAGATTGTTCCGTCTGCTATGGCTTTCTAGCTTTATAGCGCGTTCCTTCTCAGCATTAGCAACTTGTGTTAATTTATTCACATCTTCGGTTAGCTTTGAGAGTGTCTCCTGTTGAGTGTCCGCTCGCTCAGTCAAGGACGCTATGGACTTATAAGCGAAATCCAAGCTTTTTCTTAAATCAGAGTTTTCTTTCTCCATTAGGCGCTGTTTTTCCTTAAGCTCTTCTATTTCCTTAATTCCGGCTAAAGCAAGGTCCAGTTTGCTGTTTATTTCAGCGAGCGTCGCCGCCATGTTGTTGGGCGGATTCGATTCTTCTGACCTTGAAGTTTCGTCGTCTGTTTGAGAGCCTCTCGTCGTTCTTCTTCTCTTGCGAGTATCCTGACTTGCTTCCGCGTCGTTTCCCTCTTTATCTGGCATTGTGTCTAAACGTATAGAGCCGTCTTTCTACACCATTTGATATGGTGGTTACAGAGCTCAAAAATAACGTCCGTACACCCCGACAGCTCGTCCCAATCCCTAATAGTGAGACTTTATCGGGATTAAACTACAAGATACAAAGATGGAACTATTCTGACACTAAACGTTTGAAGTACAAAGTCTGTTCCTACTATAGGGTGTGAACAACAAAACACCCACAAGAAATAGGTGCTCTGGGAACTGTGCAATGTAATTGAGGCTCACGGATTTAATTTTCCTCGAGACCAGGTATTGGCGAGCCTTAATAATGCAGAGGGGATCACAACATCAGTGTTTTGTTCCCTCTTTTGGAAAACGTTAACTTTTTTCGAAGTCTCGCGACAAACCGTAAAACCTTGCAGATGTCATGTCCCGAATTTCTACTTATGCCAATGATGCAGACCAATGTATCGCTTATATTATCACCTTTTGAATAAGAAAACATAAATGCAAGTCTCAAAGGCATAACAGCTTAACAAATAGATTCCATGTTGCCGTGCGTCTGTTCAGTAATAGATCACAGATGACGTCAAAATGTGGTAAGAACAAAAAAGTGGCACACGAGGCGTAGCCGAGTGTGTCACTGATGTTCTTACCACATTTTGGCGTCTTCTGTGATCTATTACTGAATCAGACGCACGGCAATATGGAATCTAGTTGTTTTATATAATAACGAAAAGCTTTTTATTTCAAAATATTTCAACATAACGCGAAAGCCGGCCTTTGCCCCGCCCGGCTTTTGCCCGCTTTCGCGAACACAAAAAAAGCCATTCGACGTGATCTACGATCTATACAAAATGAAGCAATTTCATTGGTTACTATGCGTAGCAAAGAATTGTGATTGGTCGAGAAAAATCACGCCACTGTCAAACCTGACTCGAGCGTCGCTTCTCGTGGAATGAAAACTTACAGCGAAAGCCGAATTGAACTGCGAAATCTACAAATCTTGAAGAAAATGCTGGAAAAATCAAGTCAGTTTTTGTCATCAGAGCAGCCCTGTGAGCCGAAAAGCTTGGACGTTGCCTTGAAAATTACAAAAGCTGAAAAAATACCCTCGGAAAACTTGTGGTTGCGGTCAACCTAGAGGCCATTTGATTCGAGTTTTGAATGAAAGGAGCGTAAATGACGGTGGAGATTTCTGTCTTTTGTGGTTGGTGATTCTCAAATCAGCTTGATATAGTGTCGGAGACACAGTTTAGCTGCGATACTGTTAACCGTGAGCTGTGGTTAGCTATACTTTGCTCGCTGCTTTGCATGAAACGGACAGGACCATTCGCATCGGAAAGTAAGGTTATGTAAGCTTATTTATTTTACCGATTTTAAGAAGTGATGTTTTGATGTTTCATTCCTGACATCAATCAGTGAATCAACATTTGTTTTGACATTGGGAAGAGTTGATTTTTTTAAATAAATTAATCTCAGAAACATTTTGTTTACTGTGTTTGTTAAATTCGAGATAAAGCAATGGTTTTGGGCTTCAGAGCAAGTTTGTGCGTCTCGCTCGACTGCCGACTGAGACTGCTCGAAAATTATTTCTGTATCATTTTCTAAAAGAAACGGCTTTATGTTTCGTTTTCTGGCTTCTCGAACCTGTTGAATTCCTCGGCAAGACTTTTTTGTATCTTACCTTTTGCCCAGTCACGTAAAATATTATCCTTATTCTCAAAACTTTCCGCCATTTTAAAACGGCAGAGGGAAAAACTTTGTAATAATGACGTCAATCGTGCATCTGTCCGCTAATAGATCATAGGCGAGAACCAATCAAAATGCGAGAATGACTTGGGTTATTATATAATATAGTATAACAAAGACAATTTAACTGATATATAATTTTTACTAAAATTAGTTGTAGAAGTGGATTGGCAATGAACGCCAAAAGAGTACACAGAGTGGTGCAACCGAACAGCAAAGAAAAAGAATCAAGCTTCTTCCAATGCAGAGAGGTCCCAACGTATACAAACGTTTTTGCTCTGAAGTGTTTCGAACTGGTAAATTATACACATTCTAAACAGCGGCGAATTAAGCCTGGTTACCACTACCGACGCAAGCACAAACGAAAGCACAAGCTAAAGCAATAGCGATGACCCAAGGGAAAATAGCCTTTCCCAAGAGTTCAGTTAGTCAAGGCTCAGCGAGGAAAACAGAGCGCGAAAAAATAAAAATAAAAAAGCGCGGCGAGACATTCCTCGTGTGTGTGGCCCCACGCATGCGGTATCAATGAACGTTTTATATAGTATTGCTGATAAACAAAACTTTATAATGTTGGTTAGACTGGGAGCAATCTCTCTTTTCCTCGAAAACCGTGTGAAAGAAGGCAAAACAAGTAAGCGTGCGAGTGTGACTGTGAGCGTGACGTGCGAGCAACGAGGGGCCGCTAGTAGCCATCCGGTGCCCGCGCTACTAGCAGCTCGCGGCATCGTTGCTTGTAGTCAGGCTCGCACACCTATTAGTTTTGCGTCCTTCCCAGGAGGGAGAGGTGAAAAAGTCAGATTTGGCTGATCCCATGATCATGGTCATTATGACGTCACAGCGAAGAAGCGCGCAAATGCAAAAAATTTTCGGAAATAGCGTCGTCGTCTCCCGCTGAAACAAGCTTTTAAGGCAGATTTTTTTCAATCATTCCAGCTTTAAACGGTGTTGTATTTGGATCTCAAGGAGTAATTACCATTGTTCTCTCTTGAGAGGTAAATAGATTCTAATTATCACCGAAATATCTTGCGTTAAGAGCACTTAAAGTATTACAGTCATCGCTCTCGGGTGGAAATATGTGGAGCAAAATTTTGACTATTCGTCTTGTAAAATTGCCTTTTTACGAGATCGGTAACCCAAAGAAACGGGTAACTTAGTCACAAAATAGCTAATATGTACAGGAAAACGTTATAATTAAAGATGATATTGAAGAATCAACCGAAAAAATGATCAATCGATTTAACCTTGAAATATCTGCGACCTCGAGATCGTCCGTGCAGTGTTCGTTCACAAAACTAAAACCTTTTCACATGCCATATTCTGTAACAGACGTGGCAAACGTAACAGATATATCATCCACAAAGATCGAAATGAAAACTTTCACAAACAAGAACTTAAACTGGCTACTGCACAACGGTGGTTAAAAGGCAAAATGTAGACAGAGGATAAAAAATAAAAAAGCACACTGTAGAATATTGTATATTGTATCCCGATTTCCTTAGTAGAGAGTAAAGTCCTGCCATGAAAATGAAAATGGGAATATGATATATATTATCAAAAAGTATGCAGTCCACGTTTTTAACCCCTGGTTTGCAGTCTAGTCTTGTAAGACTTTTCTTTATCCATATCGACATTCAAGGGCCTCTCTCCTCTGCATAAGCCTCTTTCATGCTGCTTTGACTGTAGGCTGGTAGTTCATGGTTTTCGACCCGTCTTGACGAGTAGACAAGGCAGTTAGATATTACAGTGTTTGTATGAGAATCCGAGGGCAAATAACTCTTTCCAAAATTCAATTTCACACAATTTGTAAATCGTTAAATATACTGAGAAGAAGATTCTTTTCACCAAATTTGAAGAATGTAGCTTGGCTAGAAGACGCTCAGTTAGATTTTATATACATTTGTCTGTATTTTGTCCACGTCTAGACGTCTATCCGGCTAACCAGCCAAATTTTACGGACAAATGCATGGAAAATTAAAAAGAAAAAAAATACTGAGCATCTTCTAGTTAAGCTAAATCCTCCAAAGTTGATGAATACAATATTCTACCTAGTATAATTTTAACATTGTACGGCCCTCGCACTCGAGGTCGTGGCAGTACGGAGCTCGCTGCGCTCGGTCCGTACAAAACGACCGAGTCTTAAAGTCAATCCTCCTCGTCTCCCTCAATAACAGTTCGACGCTTCTTGTCATTTTAGACCATTATCCGCTGAAAATTGGAAATTGTTGCTGGCTTGTACTCTTATCCGCGCTTCCCGCGTTTGTTCCTAAAAAAATCAATGTACAAGAAGTGATCAAGCACCTTCGCAGATAGGATTTTAATTCTTTCACTTGTCATACCGTTAACTTACAATCAGCTTCTTATTTGTGTTTAATTTGCCTTTTTTGGCTTCTCATAAAATCGTCTATGGCCTCCTGACTTTCGCCGATGCCTGATTCAGTCTTTACATTAGGCGTTTCCAGATCTACGGGATAAAACAGGATTTGCCTTAGGACTTTCTTACCATATAATAAGAGGTTATTATTGCCATTGGATAGTTAATCTGCAGTATTGCCAGGGGATGGGGAGGTGAACTCAGAGGGTATTGACTGATTGTATTGACTGCACCACTGAGACAGGCATGATCCGATACTTTCGTTTCTGTTACTCCCGTACAACTTTTAAGTCTTCATTTAAACGTAAAAAATACAATGAAAACGAAATTATGCCGCTAAATAAGCTGATTATTAAAGCTAGACAGAAAGCTTGCAGAAGTTCCAATTCAAGTTGGCTGCATGTTCCTAAGCTTAACTCTCAGCTTCTGCAAAACACTTCATATTGGAAGTTTTAGTTAACACGACAGCTTACGTCTATAAAAAAACCAGTCCAAATTAGAAAACAACGAGATCTGCTTCCTCAAAAGAGATGTTCCACTTTCCCCTATACCGGCTACAAAAATTAAGGAAACTAAATGGCGTTGACCTCACAGTAAAAACCTTAATACGTGAAGTTTTTCTTTGTTTTGTAGCTATTGTTAGGGTTAGGTTCAATTATGTTGCCTTCTTTGTTTCTTTGTTTCTTTGTTTTACGTCACTGCTAAGTGTTACAGGCTGCTTTGTTACCCAGCCGTTTTGTCGCCATTTTGAAATTTAAATTAAATAAAGAATAAGACCCAGTTTCTTCTTTGTCATTCAATTGAATTGAAGGGGAGGGGTGGGTGTTAGAAGGTAAACTGACGAACCTAAGCCCTTTGTTCTTTACAAGAACAAAGTTTCTTTACAAATAGCCTTGTTTATTGATTGTGCGGAACAGTATTAAAAACCAGGATGGGACCGCAAAAGAAAAAATGTATTCGTTCGCACTGCGCATACAGAAACAGATTTGAGAATTTCATAATTTTACTTGGTATTTAGTTTTCGTACTTTTTATTTATTATTTTTGTACTTTCTAAGGTATATCAAAATGTGCTAAGTCACCAAGTAGGAGCGATTAGCTGTTTTTCATCCCGCATCCCATCCCTCGATTTCAAATTTCTCCCGCATTGCTTGGTTCAAATGTGTACTACTGCTGCTCACGACAACGTGTTTTCATCCCTTGTTCCGCGTCCCGCATTCTACATCCCGCCCGAATTTTTAACTTGTCTCGCATCCCGCCGAGCTTAAGTTTTGACCGCTCCAGAAACTTCGGAATACATGTTTCATGCATGACAGATCATAATAATAAGCGTCTCTTAAGATATAAAGAGCCCCTCAAGCGATTTTCTTGGTCAGTTTCACTTTTCAAAGCAAGTTCCGCCGCGGTAAGTGCAGCTCTATTTAACTTTGTATCGTCTGGTTTCTATCTTAAAAGTTAGAACTTTATATAGCTTGATTATGATAGCTACGACATTTAGACAATCATATATTGAAGTGATGACCAACTGCACTCCATCGTTTGCTTGTAAACACTGAACATTTGTTTTGGCTCTGTCAGATCTGATGTCTGTTACCTTGGGAAAACAAGGGTTTGAAATCGATCAAATGATACAACAGATACAAAGTACATTACAAAGTGAAAACTGACAAAACGCTAATTCACGGTCTTCCATATTTTGCAACAAAACGATGTCAAAAATTAGCTTTCATTAATTGAGTTATTTCTCTTCAGAGCAAGTCAGTCTGTCGGGTTATGACAGCAACTAGCGTGGAATGTAAATTTTATTAATCAGCATAGAGTGGAGTGAAACTGGAGTGGTTTTAAGCCCGAGAAGCTTCCAAAAGAGCAAACAAAGATGCCAAGATCTTTGTTAGAAAGTCCAAGACTGTGGACAATTTTTCTGTAATGTATTACTTCGACAACCAAAATGTTTCTGTTAGTTAAACTATAAGACGAAACTGAGTTAACAGCTATTGTGTTTTACGCATCATGTGGTTAAGACAAATAACGAACATCAAGCAATAAATAATTTTGTCTCACTGCCTTGATTATTAGCTATGGTCAAAAACTCAATCTACTTTAAAAGCTATAACAAGAACTACAGCTTAAAAAATCATAATTTGCTATGAACTGTTCTTATTTGATTGTTTTGCAGAGCATTTCAAACATATTTCAATTTCAACTTGTTTTGACTTATCAAACCTCCTATTGTCCTTCACTGAACCCCCCTCAGTGCTGTTTCAGTTTCTACTTTTGGTTTCACTTTCATCAGAAGACTGAGAAACTGAACACGGCAAGTTAATAAACTGTAAGCTGTCTGTGAGTGGTAGCGTTAGGTGTACATATGATAAGTACAGCTGATTTTTAATACTCTAAATTGCCATTGAGAGAGGTTTGCATGAATCGCGTGACTGATTTTCTTCTTGTTGTAATAGCTGTAAGTGAGTAACGGGAGAATTTAAGTGACGCGAATAATTGTTTGGAAGCACGCTTTGCTCAGTAATAATTTGCTTAAAGTTTCCTTTATTTCCACTTTTCAGGGGGAAAGGTCCTGTTATCGACGCCTATTCAGTTTTGTTTCATTGTGGTCGACTCACTAAAACTACTGAGTGAGTATCCAGGGAGTTTTTAATAGTTTTGTTATTACTTGTTAGACTGCAATCTCTGAGAAAACTGTTCGCAGTCGACTTATCTGGATCTTATCTCGCACAGTTAACTTATCTCGCATCCCGTCAGGCTTAAGTTTTGACCCTCCAGAAACTTCGAAATACATGTCCATGCATGACAGATCATAATAATCAGCGTCTCGTAAGATATAAAGAGCCCCTCAAGCGATTTTGGTAGTTTCACTTTTCACAGTAAGTTCTGCCGTGGTAAGTACCGCTCCATCTAACTTTGTATCTTCTGGTTTCTTCCCTAACCAGTTAGAATAATATATAGCTTGATTATGATAGCTCAGTCATTTAGACGATCATTAAGTGATGATCAACTGCAGGCTCCATCGTTTGCTAGTAAACACTGTTTTGGTTCCGTGTCAGACCTGATGGCTGCTGCCTTGAGAAAAAGAGAGTTTGAAATCGATCAAATCGTACAAGGCACATTGTAAAGTGAAAACTGACGAAAAATTAATTCCATTAGGGTCTTCCATATTTTGCAACCAAACAATGCCAAAATTAGCTTTCATTAGATGACTTATTTCTCAGTCTTCAAAGCAAGTCAGTCTGTCTGTAACAGTTATTAGCGTGGAATGTAGTTTTCATTAATCAACACAGAGATGAGTGAAACTGGAGTGGTTTTTAAGCCCGAGAAGCTTCAAAAGAGCAAACAAAGATGCCAAGATTTATGTTAGAAAGTCCAAGACTGCGAACAATTTTTATGCAGCGTATTACTTAGATAACCAAAGCGTTTCTGTTAGTTAATCTATAAGATAGAGCTGAGTTAACAGCTATTGTTTTTTACGCATCATGTGGGTAAGACAAAGAACGAACAACATGGAAGAAAGAACTTTCTCTCAATGTCTTGACTGTTAGCTATGGTCAAAGACCCAGTCTACTTTAATTTAAAGCCTAGAACAGCAAATAATTAAGGATTAAAAAATCATAATTTTTTTAACTTTACTTAACTTTATTTTATTTGATTGTCTTGCAGAACGTTTGAAACATATTTCAATTTCAAAATATTTTGACGTCTTATTAACCTCCTATTGTCTTGCACGGAAACCCCCTCGCGGCTGTTTCAGTTCTCATGATCACTTTTGGTTTCACTTTCATCAAAAGACTGAGAAACTGAACACGGTAAGTTTATAAACTGTAAACTGTCTTTGACTGATAGCGCTGGGCGCACATATAAAAGTAAAGCTGATTTTTAATAATCT
>JAHPZR010003364.1:30000-36338 GCA_019787425.1 Platygyra sinensis | reverse complement strand
GGGGTGCAGCTTATCAGCGAGTGCGGCTTATACGTAATAACCAATAAAAGTAACAACAATAATAAGACAACAATAATAATATAGTAAACAATAATAAAAGGAAGAGGGTGGGGAGGAAACACTAATACAGTCCAAAAACTGATCAAGACGCCCCAAACACTAAGCACAGTAAAACTCCGAGCACATGTAATGGCACATGCATAAATTATAACAATAACCGTTGACCCGGGCTTGCAGGAAACTGATTGGCATCAGGCCTACAAAGGTAACACCAAACCCTAACAGGAAACACCACAGCAAGCTACCAAAAACGCTAATAAACGCCATCGCCACACTAACTACTGCGCAACATGCTCCTAGTCGTTAACTGTTACTAAGTTAAATAAGTATATTTAACCTCCTGGAAATTTTAAGTAAGAAATTAGAAAGAAAGAAACATTATGGGAACTAGTGAGAATCACTTTTGGGTTAGTATGTCAAAGTTACAGCTTGCCTAAGTGGCAGCAGACCTGAAAACTGGTTTTCCTTGCATAAGACACCAATACATGTAACTTACCACTTTCCACTGACATAACACTCCACAGGCTCATTTTCCACATACTCTTTCTCTAGAGATTTGTAACACTGTTGTACCAGGGTTTGAAGTGTGCAAGTATCTAGTAAGTAAAACAGATGAAAAAAGAAACAATCTCATCTTGATATGTTCCTCGTCTCATGGTCCACATTAGCTCATCAGTTGGTAGGTAAACACTTCACACTCCAGGTGAACAACAGCTACCATGCAGATCAGAGCTTACAAAACCCAGTTTCTATAACTGAAGTGACAGAAAGGTATATCCACTTTACCTTGTTGGTTATTTAATGTGGCTAAATATAATTTAGGCAAAGTTAGACTCGAAAAGATGCAGTCAGCGGTTTTACCCTTCACGGTGCGTGACCTGCGGGGTGGTCCCTTTGGAGATTTGTAGGGCTTTTGAGTCTTGTTGCCTTTCTCATGCATTGTGGCTTGTTGATCTTTGTGGATCAATTGCTCTCTGTGATGAGTTTTAAGAGTGAATATATAACTCCAGCATAGAAAGTGGGGTTTTGAGTATTAACTCCTTACCAAGAGCACAATGCAATAATCCTGGTCAGTGCTCCAGCCCATACCACTTGATTTCAAGTCTAACACATTATAAACAATATATGTAGAGTGGTAGCCTGCAGAACAGGCATAATTTTTTGTGTATTTCAGGCAAAGAGGCGAAAGCGAGGCAAGAGCAAGTTGCAAGAGCGAGGAGAAGCTCTGTGCGTGCGCTCTTGTGTCGTGCTGGCCCCGCTAATCCACCTGTTCTGCAAGCTAGTAATGAGGTTTAGTCTGCGTCAGGTCAGTAGCCCCTACCACTGAAGCTTTAATCCCAGTTTCTGCAGCATGAAGCCACCAGGAGGTGTTCTACTCCCCCCCTGGATGGGATGCTAGTCCATCACAGGGTTACCCTAAGCTTTCACTGTGCCAGTACCCATTTATGCAGGGCCCCTCTGGATATCAGCCTCGCTGCTGAATGGGCCACCCTGACTAAATAAAATTACTTACTTACCTGGCTGGTGAGAGGTCACAAAACCTAATGATCCAGGGCTCAAACCCAGACCTCTCAATCCAGCATGCCTAATATGAGGCCACTGCACCTCCACTAATGATTTAAGACTACAGAAAAATTATCAGAAGAATAGATGTATAATCTGTACTTACTGTGATGAACAAGCTGTAAAATTGGTTTTTCTAAATACTTTGGGAAGCTTTCCAGTCTTCTTAGAGCCTGTTCTTCACTTGCAACGGCTTCTCCATATTTCAGGTTTGTTTTTCCAGTCAGCTGACAGCCCCATACTTGGAATCCATACAGAATAATGCGATTTACATATTCGCTTCATTGTGTCAAGGAAAAGTACTTTAATATAAAGGTCAGCAAAGAAAATTGAACCAAATCAAACACATAACAAAGTTTTGAGTAAGAAGCCTTGCTAATGGGTGGGAGTTTCCAATGTCACAAATCTAAATTACAAAGCATATTCTCCTTGTCGCTCTTTGTGTCCCTCTGAGAATTCAGTTTATAAAAGCACCTCCTCTCAACTTAACTCTTAAGGAACATTGGTATACCTGCCAACATTACCAGAGGTAAATGTGTGCGATTTTCATTGACTGTTTCGTGAACATTGCAAAGATTCAAAGATGATTTCAACATTGCAAGATTTAGAACATATTCTGGCAGTTTCTGGATGTTGCCCAAGACATTGAAAGATTGATGTTCCTAATTCGTAAGTGTGAGACTCAAGAATAATGTGCAAGAACTGGCAGGCATACATTGATCTCTACTAAATTAAAGCTCTACTAAATCAAAACAACTCCAGGCTTGCCTTGTGTATCTAGAAAATGGGTGAAAGTTATAAGTGGAGACTCAAACATTGCCATTTGTTCAACAAAGTTTACTTTTATGAAGACAATATACACAACTTAACCAGTTGGGAAATTAAAGCCTGCAATTAATTTAGACCAGAATGGGATTTGAACCCATGATCTCTGCGAAACCAGTACACTGACAGTACACTGGTACCTGAATGAGATTCAACCCATGACTTCTGCAGTACTGGATCACTGCACCAGCATCGCAGAGGTCATGGGTTTGAATCCCGTTCAAGCTTGAACTTTTTTTCAGGCTTCAATTTCCTAACTGCAGTTGTGTGCATAACTGCAATGATAAATTAAATTATGTCTAAATCTCTTTTTCAGCAGTTGAAAGATATCACATTTGGTATATTCACTTGAAGTTTACTTTCCTTCCTTGGTTTACTTTACCAGCTTGGCGTAATAAACTCTCAAGCCAACTGGTAAGTGCATTACGCGAGGAAAATCTGGTGCATCAGCAAGTGATGACTGAAAGACTTGGTTTACTTGACCTTAACCCATGAAATCCAACTTGTCGATAACCGTTTTTTTTTCGTTTCACGAGTAATAACTGTCCGGTCCCCAGTCCAAAATAATCATATAAACACACATAGCACAATTTAAAAATTTATAGTCCGCGTCTTCTTAGTTTGGCAGTGGTGAATTCGAGAATTCGGCAACAACACTACTCGAAATGCAATGCATATGCCGATGTCTCCGGCCACCTAATTCTTCTGTAAATGTTTGAGACGCAAGCCTTTTTCTACTGTTGATTCGTTGCAGAACTAAAAATGAGCTAAACTGAACCTAAAAAGTGAACAAACACCCTTCTATAAATCGATCATAAGCCGACCAAAGCGACACTGTTCTCTCGGCGCGCAGATTTGAAAACACAACACCGGTAATTCGAAAACTCACCGCGCACAATTCTACACGTACACAGTTCACAAGGATACTCGTACGACCTAAAGACTTCATTCGTCTCTTTGATGACAAATACTTCTTCCGCAGACCTGAGATCTTTGGGAAGTGGGTTCGGCTTGAAGGATTTTTTTCCCAAAAGCGGCATCTCTCGAGGGCTAATGTCTCTCTGTCGAGTCCTTTGTAGAGATGAGCGGGAACCTTCGAAATCGGCGGGAAAATCAAATGAATTGGCTGTATCGCGGGCTCGGCAATTGTAATGATCTTGATGATGTCTTGATGATGTCCGTGTTTGATAAATCCATAAATTCTGCAATTTCTGCGTTTTAGACAACGTGAAAATCAAGCAAACATCGCAGGCTAGATAATCCTACCATTCTAGAGCTAAATTTTCGTTAAATCGTAATTTTTCAGAGGCATGTGTGCTCCAAGACGTGAGCAAGTTACGGGGTCTGGCTCTAGCCAGGGATAATTCGTTTAGCGTATATTGAATTTTCACCGCGACTTTTTATTGATCAGTTTCTAAAGCAACCCTTTTTCTTCCTTTGCGTCCTGGAATGGCAATTTATCTGGGTTAATGTAATTCATGCGGCTAATTACTTGGCAAAATTTGGATAACGTGCACTTTCATAACGTGGTTGTTGCGTTTTATGCTACTGAGTCGGCGCACGGCCTTTGTTCATCGGCTGCGCATCAACAATGCGTCGGAGGAAAGTTGGCATGGTTCACAGGCATTTGCCTTTCATACTGATTTTTATATAGAAACTTCACAGACTGGCATTTCGTATATATCACTGAAGGGCTACTGAACTTCCCTGAGGGGCGAGGAGTTCAAAATGGAAACTTCCTCAATGGAAACAGAAGAAATTGTGGTTGAAAATCAAGTTGCAGAGTCCTCAGAAACCGACGAAGTCGTGCTGGTTGAAGTTTCAGAAACTCGTGCTAAACCGCCGGAAATAGAAAAATCGCCGGTACAACAAGTGAACATCCTAGATCTTAGCAAACTTAGTTCCGAAGTGCAACAGGGATACCGTGTTTTTATGGAAATGTCGGCTGATTCTTACAAAAATGTCACTTGGCCATTTTTGGAGCCGGTAGACGCCGAGGCACTTGGTTTGTGGGACTACCACGAGAGAATCAAAGAGCCCATGAGTTTCTATCAAAGTAAGTAAAAGTTTTAATTAAGTATGTTATCTTAAAGAACCGATCTGATTAGAAAGCGCTGTTCCTCTCCGGGTGAAATGTTGCCTCAAATTATTTGACCTTAAATTTTAAGAAGTAAGCTTTTGTGGATGCATTTGTAAATTCAGAGACGAAAACAACCTTTCATTTGACAAGACAACTGTCATTTTATCTCTCGGTTTCACAATGGTTACATTTCCTGAACCTCCACTGCTTGAAAATTGTTGAGTTCTTGTTAGTAGTGAAACTAGATCCTTTTTTTCAATTAAACATAAATTTCGGTAGTATCATCAATTTGTATTTTTTTTGTGTCAAATAGTGAGCGATATTTTTGACATTTTTAAGTTCTTAGCCATATTTTGATCCCTCGCAAAGTTTCATTAATTAATCTTTCGTAACCTTCTATCAAAATTATATATTCAAGTGTAAAACTAAACTATTTTTTGGGCATTGCAATGTAATTTTTTTATGTCGTAATCTAAAGCATTAGCAATCTCGATTCCTACACAGTAAAAATCAAACGTTTTTTTAAAAAAAAGAGTTAAACTTAATATAATCTGATCAAGGGAATCCCCATAAATGCTGTCTTAAATATTATCTTTTCTCATTTACACAAAGGTAACTGAGGTTAACTAAATTCATCAACAATCTTGTAATAAACATATTTTTGCAATTGCATTGTTCTTTGATTTCCTTGTTTAGTCTCTCCAAAAGTATGCCCAACCCCCCTAAAAATTTTGCATACTGAACCAGTAAAATTAGAAACTGTTCAACTCTCTTCAGCTATGTGTATCACTGAGATTTATTTTCCCACTACAGTAAAACAATTAACAATTATTGGACGAGGTTGAGCAAATATCGTGAATTGTCAGAGGTGAGCAGATCAATTAATTGCCGAAGCCAAAGGCTGAGGCAAATAATTGATCTGCGAGACACTGCGATCACCAAGTTTGTTTTCATATTTAATCACTTCCTGGCAGCTCAGGGAAGCGATCTGCCAATTTTCTTTCAAGAGCAGAGAACGTGGTTCCAATTATGCAGGAGCAGAATATTATTTGCAGCAAAGCATGTTTAAACGATACTACACATGAGCAGACCATTATTTGTAGGCAGTTATTTGCAGGTCACATGGTCGGCTCTCGGCCAATGGAAAAGAAGAAAACAATGCGTCGAATGATGATAGCTCTTGACTAAGTCAGCTCTTAACCAGAGTTGGTTTTTTAGTGCAGAGTGCACTATTGGGATTGTTTGGGAGTTGATGCCGCTAACGCACTATGGCATTGAGGCAATAAGGTGTAAACTTTAATGTTTAATTCATTAATTCCTATTAATTAATTAGCCTTGTTTTGAGGGGGTGGGGTAGGTACCTTTGGTTGCTACGTAAAACATACCATCCTTGCATTTCTATTTGGATAACGTCACAAAACTATATATGGCTCCAATATTCTCTTGTTATCCTAGTGGTACTATTCTCTTAAGAACATAAGCGATTTACACGAAGCGCATGCGCAGATTGATTAGCGTTGGTGTTAACTATATGTTAGGTAAACAATACATTTCATACCCAATTATACACGAACGTTTAGTGCTTTTCCTTGTGGTTGAACACAGTATGTAAGACGCATGCACTCTAGCATTGTCAGCATGATACAATCCGTTCTGGAGTTCACATTCATGCGTGCAATACCACACTCTCGTCTTAACGGGTGATAGCAGTCACATTTCAGGTAATATCAGTTCCCCCTTTTGGTGCAAAGAACGCTTTTGTGACAGCGTATCTTTTGGAATCATCCTTTGCTCGGTTCAAAAATGCAGT
>JAHPZR010003364.1:15000-25000 GCA_019787425.1 Platygyra sinensis | reverse complement strand
AGTGTCGGTGGCTAGCGTTGGATATTTACTGAGCCGCGAAGCGGTGAGGTAAATATCTACCGCTAGCCACCTCCACTTTGGTGAATAGTTGTTTTAGTATATACTAAAACAGTAAGATAATATACACCACAAAAAATTAATTTGGATGATTTCTTCACTTGTCATGGACGTAAACTGGGACGCCATTTCTTCCAGAGTCCCATTTTTTCACGTCGGTGAATAGTTGTTAAATATCAACAGAAAGAACTCAACTTAAAGAAGAAATTAATATATTTTTTTCCTTTGCCGCGCGACAGAAGCGGAGAAAATTGAATGTGCAAAAATGAGTTAATTTTTGACTTCAGAGGACAAAATGAAACCAAATACAATGGAATTTCCACTCTCTTACTGTAATGGATAACATTTAAGAAAGCACCAAAAACTAAAGGCGAAAAACACATGTAAAAACCAAATTAAAAGAAGAAATCAGATAATTTTTTCAACGCCCGATGAAATAATACAGCGCAGCAAGAGAAAGATGAAAGCTGTACATCATAAAGACAACAAAAACAAGCCAATTATTTTGAGATAAATCGTTTTTCAACTGTGTAAATTTAGTGCCCACTTAGATATTTCCTCAGAAGTTCTGTAGATGCTGAACAAGACTCGATAAAATATATATGTGTGGGAAGGGAATACACTAGACAAAAAAACCATGGTGGTCGCCGTAAATTAAATAATTTTGCAGCAATCCAGCGTGCAAAAATACTGTTCACTTTTAAAACCTAAAATTCCCAAAATAAAGGCATCCAAATGAAAGAAATGTGACAGGAAGTTCAATAGCAATAAATTTTTATTTAAGATGAGACAAAAGAACTTATCGAAAAACACAAAAATGTTCAAACTTTCACAGATGTGCTTCGATGCATGACCGCATGTTCGAATTATTTATTCATGCTAAAGTGAAAGCCAACTTGGCGTTAGGCACCTCATGGGCTATTTGCAATTTCATATCCAATGCACGCTCATGATGTTAGAGAAGATAACTAAATAAGACACTTCTCCAAGTTTTAGGCCTATACATTTCCCCAAACTTTAGATATGTTTCACCAAAATGTACAGAGTCCAGCAAGGCTGCTGCCTAACAGGAGCCCAGCAGCCTGGGGCACCCAAGAAAGTCCTTTGGGCACCTTAGTTTTTGAAGCATCACCCAAAACATTACTTGTTGGGCTCCTAACTTTTTGGCTTTTGCCCTTCTGGGCTCCTTGAAATATTGTTAGGCAACAGCCTTGGTCCAGTATGAAAACACCATGTTTATGTACATCCATGGTACACCAATATGGTGGCCAGAAAATAGTGTAAACATCTGGAACTTACTCTGGCTATCTAGGCAACTGAACAAACATGCATTTTTATGAGCACTTTTGCTGATGTTCTAACTTCTAAAAAAGGCTCGAAATCATGAGATAAGTACATATTTTTCAGCAAACTCGATTGTAGCCTTATGTCACACACCCTCCATAACCCTGAAATTCAAAATGTTCTGGTTTGCAAACCAAGTGTACTATTGAGATTTAAATTGTATATAGATGTGCAATGTACAGTACCGCCTCTTCTGCCTGATGAGGATAATACTTTGTTGGTTCTTTAGTTTTGGATTTTAGAAAGTGATGAATCGTGATATACGTGAAAATGACTATAGTTAAAATTTTCACAAAAAGAACTTTCTAGTGTTCAAACCAGAAAAAAAGACATACTTGTAATTTGACCTTACACCAGGGTCAACGTCTTCTCTACCTTCTTAAACAGTATTGTTTCTGTGGCATTGTTTTGTTGGTAGGTTTGTCATGAAATGCAGAGTTCTTTCCATGCGTACACCTAATAATTCAATATGGCAGTGGTTGTTTCAATCACCTAATAATTATTGTTTATTCTGTTTATTCCTTGTGGATAGTTTGTTCAAGAAACCTCCCATGAAGTTTAAAGTTTGGGAATCCAAGCTGTATGACCGACTGAACAGCTGGTACAAAGCTATAGAGAAGGATGGCCAGGTGTTTGTAAGTATTCACATTAACATGGAATTTCTTTCCGCTGTTCAACATGCATTTTCTTAAATTCTTCTTAGAAGAATTGAGAATTTATTTGACATAGTTAGAACGAAAAGAGCAACAAATAAGTTTTCCGTGTTGCTGTTGTTGCTATCGCTGTTGTAGAATTGCACTCGTGGCCAATGCAGTTGGTTTCTATATTTGAGAGACACAAGCCCTTCTCACACAGAAACAATCCAAATCAGGGTCATTGTTAGTATTCGATAGCTGACTATATTTCCTGGTACTCAGTAGTGATGAACACCAGCAACTCAGAGTTTAAGAATGATCAAATGGGAGGAGGGCATCTTCAAATTAAAGCTGCCAACTTTCATTGTACAACCGGCTTTTTTAAATTGTAGTGAAGATCCTTTAACACTCAATATTCTTCTACTTAAGGCAGCTTATTAACCACTCAAGAGCCTCTCTGACAAACGTTCCTTTGGTTTCTTGCTGGGCTGAAAGGCTGATTGGGGAGAGATAGGAGGTCTTGCATGTAAATACATGTGCAATTGGCAAGACTATTTAAATTTAGCTTTGGCTTGTAAGGGGCTGATCTATAGTGCTATTAAAACCAGCCACTTAGCTATCAAGATAAAATGTGTTCAACCATGCCCTGTATTATTTTAGTAATCTTTTGAAGGTCTTTTTAGTGCAGAGTGCACTGTTGGGATGGTTTGGGGGTTGACGCTGCTAAAGCACCATGGCAATAAGACACTATGTCACTAAGGGCATAAGGTGTAAACTTTAATGTTTGTTTAATTAATTAATTTCAATTAATTAATTAGCCTTGTTTTGAGCGGGTGGGGTAGGAACCTGTGATTGCTATGTAAAACGTACCATACTTACATTACTTCTTTCGTAACATCAGAAAACTATATATGGTTCCAATATTCTCTTGTTATCCTTGTGGTACTATTCCACTCTTAAGAACAAAAGCAATTTGCTCGAACGCATGCACAGATTGATTAGCATTAGTGTTAACTATAATATTATGTTAGGTAACGATACATTTCATACACAATTTCACTGCATGATACAATCCGTTCTCGAGTTCAGCATTCATGCGTGCGATACCACACTCCTCTGAACGAGCGATAGCAGTTATATTTCAGGTAATGTCAGTTTTCTTTTTTAGTGCAAAGAACTCTTTTGTGACAGCGTATCGTTTGGAATCATCCCTAGCTCGGTTAAAAAATGTCGTGTGCTATTTTCAAACTATTTCGTGTTTGCTAAGCTTTAAAGAGGGGCACTAATGGATCTCCTCAGCCGACTGTTTATTTTCTCCCCCATGAAAGAGAACAAGTAGTTCACAATATTATTGTATTCACCCTAAACATTTCCGGGTTAGCGACATTAAAAGTACCTGGTAGTAATTTCGTGACAAAAGAAACTTCTCAAATATTGCTGCAGACACTGTGGCACTTACGGAAACCGGAAATAAATTTAGTCAGTGTTTGAGGGGACTCATTCACCGATGTAAGATGTAAATAATATCGGTAAAGTTAAAACGCTTCTTGGTTGTCTCAATCAATATCATTGTGCATTTTGAACTAGTTTATTGTTAACACGGTACCAACGGTGGCAACCTAATAAGAACGTGCTATTCCAAGACACGACGTGACTATTTGATAATTAAATTAGTAACTGTTTATGGATGATATGAAAATTTGCCTCTTGAATGAAACAAAATCATTCCTCTTCCATTTTTTTCATAAGTTAATATCATTAGTTCATTTCTCTCCAGTAGGAAAAGAGCCAGCATATTTTCCTTTGTATGTTTTTAGGAAAACAAGGGTATCATGTTACAAACTTTGCGAGGAAAACAAAAGTATCAAGTTACAAATTTTGGGGTTGAAAAAATAAAATTATCATGTTTGCTAGCTCAACGTATCAATGAATTAAAAATAAACGAAATTCAACGTAAAACACCATAGTGAAATTTAAAACCTTCTTGTCAAACAGTAATTGTAAGTTATTTTTGGGCCTTGAACTAACAAGTTACATACTGGCAGCTGATAACTCAAAATGTACTTACAGTCCAGCATAACACTCACTATCTGAGATTTTCTCACTAGTTCATCTGTAACATACCTGTACAAGAATTGTCTTCCTAAATTAAACTTTATTTTTCTAGACTTGTCACCAGCTTGGCTTGGATACGGCTACATTTGAAATGTTGGGTGAGTCGTTTTCCCTCTGTTATTAGACTACAAGTGAAAAAGAAAACACGCAGAAAAAATGGCTGCATAAAATCCTGGGGGCAAGAAACAGAAAAGGTTTATTAACTGTCATATTCAACGGACTAAACAAAAGAGGGCCTGCTCATAGTCTACTTAACTTAGGGTTTACATACATTCCTTTCATTATGTGCATGATGAGTTATTTTTTCTCTGAATTGAAAAAATTGTCTCCTGTTACCATTTCAGGTGAAGTAAATCCTTTGTTGGCAAAGTCCTATATGGATTTAACTCTTCATCAACGAGTCTGGATTCTTAAATGCCTTTGTGACAACAGCCTGGTGAGACAAATCTTTACTGTGAACCAGAAATCATAGTCATGTTTATTCTTAGGTTTGATTAAACTCATTCAGGGCTGTCAGTAAGTTTTGATTCACCTGTGGCCTTGATCTTGACAACCATAACAAACTTGTTATGTTGAAATGTCAAGTTGTTAAAACAAGTTTGAGACTGAATTTCGGTGTTTCTGGGATTATTCATTGATCAGAAACATAACTTGTGGACCAAATTTTGATCAGAAAACAACCCTCCATTTCAACACAGCAGGTGTTTTTATGTTTTTTATGTTTTTTATTTTTTCTTGTATCCCAGGTCAGAGACTATGATTTCCGTGAACATCTTTCCACCATTGCTCCAACTGAACAAAGAGACATGGTGCTTGGAAATGATGCTAACAGTTGGTCCTACCTGTACTTTCCGATCTTCTCTGCTTCAGATTTACGTATTTACAAGCAGTGTCCCTTTGATGTCCCAACATTAAACAAACGAAAAAAGAAGGTAAATTGATGTTACAAGCAGTCAAGTTTTCGCCCTCCTTTTCTTGTCCTTCTCATCAACTATTGTGACCATTTCGTTTAAATTTAAGGTGTCTCCGCCCCCACTACAACCCTTACCACCAGCTCCAACAAAGGCCAGGGGAACTTCAACACGTCCTGCCACACCCACCCAACCCAGGAGAGATTCAAGACTTAGAAAGGTAAGTAGGGCTATCTTAGCAAGAAACAATATCTGTGTCTGTTCTACATTGCTCTAATAACATCTGGTTTTCAAACGTCTTTTGTTTCCTTCATGTAGCTACGAAGTGGTACACCTTCTCCTGAACCAGAAGCTCCCAATCCACCATCACCATCCCCTCCAGCTGTGGAAGAGCAACAACAGGAGCCAAAGAACACTATTGCTGAAGGCTTTGAACTTGCTGCATTTGATGTTGAATCTCTCAAGAAGCTCTGCGAGAAATTCGCAGAACCAGCTCCTCCCCCCAAGAAACGTGGCAGGAAACCCAAGCCCCCACCCCCAAGAAAGCGTTGTGAAAGTGATCTCCACGGGAGCCTGTTAGCATTGCTTGAAGAACTGGAAAAGTACGAGATGTCATTTAGCAAGTTGATGAGCAAGGCAAAGATAAAGATCATGAAGGAGAGCCAAGAACCTGAACCAGTTGAGGAGCCAGGTCAGTAATCCTGTTATTTTAGTATGTGGATTTCTTGGAAAGAATCTTTTCCACCCTGTAGTGTGAATGAGGGAAGAGTTGAACTCTGTGATAGACAAGCATACCATGCATCCAGGGGGAGTAGAAATAGTGTACTCTACATTGCTTCAGTTACAGAATGATGGACCACAAGGCTCGGATGCACCCATCACCTTATGCCTGCCTACAAATAGATTACTTCATAGAAAGTGCGACGTACGGATTTTTCAAAAGTTTTGCAACAAGTGAATAAAAATCCGTACAAAGCACTTTCTATGCTGTAATTTGTGTATTGTATATGTAGCGAGAATTGAACATATCCTTTAAATCAGTTTTATTTTTCCCCGATGACATAAGCTTACATGCAGAACAGCAAAAAATTCAAGACTGATGTAAATGACCGAACGTAATAAAAGACAAATTCGCTTTCCCGTCCAGCAGCAAGCGGACAAAGAGCCTGCACAACGTAACATACAATACGGGGAATTCGTATTAAAACACAAAGTGTGAAATCTTTTCGCTTGTCCATGACGACGCTTCGCACTGTGCAAAGACAAATTCGGACTCTGGTGACTTAAGCTGTGTGTAGAAATGTTCCTCCTTGAATGTTCGCCCTTGAAACAGAGATAAGACTTGCTGAGGTGACTGTTGGCTGAAGCTGAAGTGCTTATGATGAAGATGTAGGATGTATTCCGCTGCTGTTTCAACTAAAACGGGAAGCCGAAGCCATGTTTTTAAAACATAAACTGCAAGCGGGCGCTGATTTGAAGACCACGCTTCTGGGAAGCCATTTGAGTGTTTTGCTCTAATTGGCTAAGCCATTCTACTCTGGCCGATGATTGGTTATATTTTCACATGTGAAGAATGCTATACGCGAAGTTGATTGGACGTATCGCTTTTTCACATGTGAAAATATAGCACATATAGAATTCAATATGCAGGGTTTATCTACTAAGATTCTCGCTATATATACAATAAAAAGCTGTACTTTGCGCTATTCCTTGCTCACCTTATACTCTATAGTAGTGTTACCTGTTTCCCTGTAATTTATCTTATTATATGGCTTCAATCGTGAACAAAAGTCCTTTGAATACTTATATACTTTAACGAACTGTATGAGTTTTGCTCCTAAAGTTTGAAAAAGTGCTGCTTTCCTTTGAAAACGCGGAACTGTTCATCCTCCCCACGAAATACAATGGTGAAAATCGGAAGAAATTGCAGGCATTAGTTTTCAACATTGTATGCGTGGTGGAGGATGAAGAGTTATTATCCAACTGCACTTCGCAGAGTACAAGTAACGCTTAAGACGAGTACAAATATCACGCGGTATTTGTACTCCAGAGGACCGGTTAGGCAGGTTTCCTGCCGTTGACCAATCAGTTAGCTGGATTTCCCGCGCCATCCGTTCCGCTTCGCATACTTCTGTCGCGCATTCCTTGTAAATAGATATCCACGAAATTCGCTCGCAGGAACATACCAATTTGGCGTGTTGGATAATAAATCTCTTATTAAACGTTTTGTTGTGTAGTATCGCTGAGAATTTTTACTCGTTGTTTTTATTTTGACTCGCCGTACGGGCTCGCCTAAATACGGCACAACTCGTTAAAATACTCAGCGATGCTACACAACAAAACGTCCAATAAGATATATGTATTGCCCTCGCCGTGTTTTTTTGCTATTTTATAGACACCAAAAAAGAACTTGGCAAATATCCAGCTATGTTAACCTCACGCTTATTCTATAACCCATTTATACTTAGAAGTTGTTTTTATCTCATTTGATGACCATTTGCTGCAGATCTCATTTGATCTCTACTAGTCTCTGCGCATTCTCTTAAATTCTCTCTGGGTGAATTTGGCTTTTTCTTCGAGACTTCGGTCCCTGCTTTTTTTACATGTGCTGATTTGCTCTGGCATAGTATAGACAAAATATCCAGAACCTTGATTGTCATTTATGTTTTACAGAAGAGGTCGTCCCTGATGGAGAAGCAGAAGAATGGGGCAGTGAAGAAAGTGTTGAAGACGAGATTGAAGATGCTGGAGCGAGGAACATGTCTAGTGACGAAGACTTTATTCTGGAAGACGATGAGAGTAGGAACAACAAATCACTAACGTCTGACCAAGCTAATGAAGATCGCGAAGATGGTGAGAACAAAGGCAACGTAGCAACTCAGATCTCGCTTCCACAAAAGAGAAAAGCTGAAGAGGCGAACATTGTTCAGGAAAGTAAACAGTCTGTTGCAAGCCCAGGAGTTCAGGACGAAGAAGATCCATGCTCCATTGCCATTCAAACAGCTCCTCCTAGATTTAAAAAGAAGCGAAAGAAGCATGCGCCTGGCACAGAGGTCAAACCTGGTGCAGATCCTAAGACAGTATCTAGCACAGTACCTCAAGGAGGAGCTGACGTCATACCTCCGGCATCCGTATCTAAGACTCTACAGGGAAATCGACCAAATATCCTTCATATCCCTGCTGGGCTGCATTCTGTTACTGGCAAGAAAGCAGTTAATATCACTCTCAAGACTTCTCCCACTGTTAATGCAAATGACACTGTCTCCAGAAGTGGACTTTCTATAAAGACAGTTTTGCCCTCTACTAAGATAACACAACCAGAGAAAAAGGTAAGCTCTGTCAGAATACTTTCTAAACACCCCGCTTCGTTAAATGAGTCAGCTTCATCTACCGTGGCAGCCCAGCCTAGTTCGTCAGTTGGAGTGCCAACGGCGCCTTTCCGCAGTACCGTCTCCAATCAAGCTGTCACGGTTTCCAAGAGTCTTCCATCAACAGCTGTTACTGTTGCCGCTCAACATCTTCAGCCACAAGCGCTGTTGTCCGCTGCGGTATCGTCGGGTGTGGGAAAAGTTATGTTGGTGTCAAGCTCTGGAGTGCCGCTTCAAGTGTTGAAAACCGTGCCTGTGTCCCAACCCTTGATTCAAGGAAAAACGTTGAATCCTGCTGTCCTGACGACGCAAGGAAACACCTTCGTTTCTTCAAGTTCTTCATTGTCAGATCCAGTTGGAGTAGCGACGCTCGCAAGCTCGTCGCCTAGCACTACATCGACTACTTCTCAGCCGGCAAGCTCCGCTGCTTCAAAAGTTGCCATTTCCGTTACACCCTCCAAACTTTCTAGTTTGTCATCTTCCCCAGTCTTCCTAGTGCAGCGCCCAGGATCAGGAGGGGTCGTGCCTCTGGCAGTCAAGGGAGGAGCTTTTGTCATGCCTGCTTCGTCAGCACCGCAACAGGTAGTCGTTATCAGACCTTCAAGTTCATTAACCTCATCTACCGCAAGTACAACAACTCAGTTGCCTGGAGCAGGGATTGCTGTGTTAGGCAGTACAGCTCAGATTGCGCAGACTGCACTTGGACATAAGGTTGTATTGTCAGCCTCAACGACTTTGCCTCCAAAAACCAAAATTGTCACAGTCGACAAACCAGTTGACCAGGCGGCGAAAACTCCATTGGAAGTTAAACCATCTGAAATCAAAACTAGTTCTTTAGCTCTGGGTAATAAACCAATCATGTTAAAGACGACAGCCTCGTCCACTTCGTCTGTGACCTCGGAAAGCAATCCAACAGTTTTGCTTACAAGAGCTCCAGATCCAAAATCCACATGCGCAACTTTAGCTGCTGGCAATGATCAGGCTAAGCTGGGTACAGTGGCGTCCCGAGAGATTACAGCTGCTAATAAGCAGTCAGTTAATGTGGGATCAAATCGTGTGTGTGACACAGAAATATCTGACACAGTTGTGAAAACTTTGGCGTCAAATTGTGAGACAGTGAAGGAGATAGACAGTCACACAGTGACAAGTGTTTCGCCAAAAAGAGACTTAAAGCAGACAAATGTAACATGCAAGGACAAATCATTACCTTCAGTGACAATTAACACAAACAAGACCTCTCGACCTGAAGTCATAGCAGACGACAATGTCGAGGGTAAAGCTAGTATAGAGTTACATTGCAAAGATAAAGACGCTGAAAATGGTTCAGATCCACTGGTGGATCTTACATGTTACGAGACAAGCGTTAGTGATTCGACATGTGGGGAGAGCGATGACTCAGCGGCGCCGAATGGGCTCCACCCGGACCTGAAGTCATCAATACCGTGTAAGCTGGCAGAAATGGATGTTAAGCTTTGTAATGGAGTCAGTCGATCAGTAACTCCTGATACCAAAAGTGTGGAGCAAGAACTTGATTCTGGGGAACGAAGTCACACAGTGACTGATCAAGCCA
>JAHPZR010003364.1:0-10000 GCA_019787425.1 Platygyra sinensis | reverse complement strand
ACTTACGATCACAGATCGTCTTGTTGCAGGTTACGATGGGTGCAAATCTTTTGAATCAAAACCTGTTTGATTTGCATAAAAATGAACTTTTGATTCAAAAGGAAGAAGATTTCGTGTGGATGGCCAATAGCCTATTCACAGCGTTGTCTTCTCTACTATTTTTTTCTTGCTTATAAGCGAGTCTTGTGCGCCCTACCATGGTCACTCTCTCGTTTCCCTCCCCACCCGGGTACCCGCCCCATTTTGCTGGCAGCTACATTTTTCAAACTTCTCCTCCACCCACCCTCTTCTCCTCACCATCCGTTCCAATTTGCAATACCCCTATCATTAGCCTAGGAAACTGAGTCTGGTGCGCAAAAGTCATTTCATTATGGGATCAGCCATTCATTTCCACCCTCCATGTCACGCAACGCACTTAATCACTCGCCAAAGCAACAGGTACTGCATAGAATCCTGGGATCGGCTTGCCAGCGGACACGTACTCATTCCTCATTGCGATCTGCGATATTGTGGTTGTTAATATGCAGAATGCTAAATTAACTATCAACTAGTTACCATCTGCATTGCACCGCTAAGTCAGTTAAGCAACTGATTTTCAATTAGTAGAGTAAGCTCAGTTTGTTTTTTTTTTCTTGCGTTTCTCCCGGGAATGCGGTTGCCTGCGTCGATGCCTGCAAGTTGCATCTCCCTGAGCATATTTCTACAATGGCTCATTTTGCTTCCGATGTCCCGTGCGATGATGAATGGTTTTACAACTGTAGTGGAAGCAGGGAAAGTGAACTGTTTTTACGAGAATATCAGTGATAACAAAACTTTGGAAATAGAATATCAGGTGAGACAGAATTGTGTTTTTGGTGATTTTGTAGAGATACTCTTCTAATCTCACATACTCATACTTACCACTCGGGCTTATTTACTTTCGGTCTGCTGTACAAACCAACATCGTTTGTGGAGATTGTAGATTGAGACAGTAAGGCTATAGTTTAACACGTACAACTGTTAATTTCCTTGTCATTCGCTTGCACCTTAAGTTAGATTCATTTTAGCGACGTACGTTTCATTTCTTTTAAGCTTACATGTAGTTGCTAAATCGAATTAACGACTTACATACTGAAGTTTTGAACTGAGAACAGTTGTGGTTGTAATGCCAAGCAACTGATGTTTTACCGAAAAATTCTTTTGTTTTACGTTATTATAATTTCAATTGAAAAAATAGTGTGTGTTAACTGTTTCCTATAGTTGTAATCCTAATTAAACCTCTAACTTTTGACAATTTTCTGTATGCAAGTTTGATGTATCTGCATTCAATCGCCATTGAAATCAGATACCTTATTAAATTATTAATACAAGCTTCCAGATTGTAATCTTAAATTTCCCTCCTCCTATACAAAATGCCGGAAGAAATCAGTGAAAACTGCTTTAGGCCAGCTCCATTGTGCACTAAAGAATGAAAGTGACAGAAAGGAGCAGCTGTTTAATGAAATTCACATTTATTTTTTCTGTGTATCTACAATGGGACACAGCTCAACGTCACTACGTCCTGCATTAAGCATTCATAATAAGGAAGTAATATAAACCAACTAGTCTTGGCTAGTTTGCTAGCTGAGACCTTTATGTTACTTTGAACAGGCAGCCTTTTTCCCCAACAGGTGATATAATAAAAAACAAAATCGTCAGTGTGGAAATTTTTCATCTACACAGGATCAAATCCTGCCGTCTTGTGGCTGGCAAGCCTGTACAAATATGACCATTTGCTTTAAGAAATGTTAACTGTTGAATTATTTATGGATGGGGATAGTACATGGTGAGAATGCTCAATTCCCTGGTCCCAAACTTGAGTTGAATGTACTATTGGTTTTTGTCCTTGCTCAAAGAATGTTTCTCCAGGTCCTCTGGTTTTCCTCCCTCCATAAAAACCAACACTTGCAAATTCTAACATCTGGTTCCAGAAAATATATATACCTACCCCCTGGAAGGTACTTTTTCCAAAAGCCCCCACCCCCTGAAAACAGCGCAGATGCATAATAAACTGGCATCAATTTGTTTTATTACAATAACTACATTGTATAAATTATAAATTTATGTGTCAGTTCACACATTGTGCAGTTCCAGAAAATATACATACTCCCCCAACAGAAAAGATTGGAATTTCTTGGGGGGTTGGGGGTTCTGTAAGGCTCAAAAATTAAAAGGAATGTATGAAGCTTAATTGGAATTTCCAGGGGGGTGGGGAGGTCTTAGAAAAAATCCCTTCCGTGGGGAGGTATGGATATTTCCTGGAATTACGCATTGACAATAAAAATTAGTCGATAAGTGTGTAAGAATTTCTGCAATCAGTGTAAAAAGTCTTCATAAGTAAACAAACATTGCATGAATATCCAGAAAAGTTTTATTTTTCAGAAATATTAGGGTTACCATCAGTGGTCTTTCTGACATCCTTTCACCATAATAAATTCACTGATTGAAGTTTTGTCATGTGCTTCTTTTGAAGGAACTTCTGGAGGTTTAACTGTCTCTTTCCAGTCGAAAAATATATTATGATAATAATTCATTGCATGCCATCTGTCACGTGACAGGGTGCGGAAATATAATACCAAATTATGTGATGATCGTTGGTGGGAAAATGTGTCAAATATGCAGAAATCAAACTGGATTATGTAGACTAATTGCAAACGATAAAAACACTTTCTGAATGTACCAAACAACCTTCACCTATGCTCTTCGTGCCTTCGTGGCACATAGGGCCTTCACAGAGCTTTTCCACTCCTCTCAATTGGTTGCTGTGGTCTGCACCTCCTCCCATGACCTCCAACCTGCCTCTTGCCTTTCTTTCTCTACTATACATCATGTTGTATTTAGGGTGTATCAGTGGCTTGATCAGCCCGGAGACGTCCTGCTGGCTTTGGCTCCTGTGCATCATCAATTCTCTCCTAGGAGGTACTGCCACAGTTTCCCTTTAAAATGGTGAATTCACTCTGCTTCTGGTTTCTGTAATAAGTCTTTTTTTTATGGGAGAGAGGTATCAGCCCTCTGCCCAACCCCCAACCTGGAGGGCCAGTGGGATCACTCTTCGGCTTGCCCCTGCCCTTCGACCTGTTTTGGTTCTGGTGTCCCCCCAAGAGTACAAGACTCCAGCCAACATAGCTCTAGGGGTCACTGGGCACGCAAGCCACCCCACCACGTCCAAGGGGCAATCCCAAGCGAGGCAGGTACCAAACAACAGTGGAACAAAAAGCACTTCAAAGTCGTACCCACAATTCAAGCTCTTCAATAGAATGCACATCATTTTCACCAACTTTGACATTTGCCTGCATACAGTTTTTCTATAGCATTTTAGCTCATTACGCATGCCAAATTCATTGTTGCTTTCATGGCACGTCCGAAGCTTAGTAACCAAGGCTGGGTTGTTCAAAACCCGGTTTATGTTAACCCAGGATTAAACTTTAACTGAAGCATTATTTTTTCTGGATCAAAAATGTTTTTCACCTCTAACATTTGGTCTAGTTTGAGATTACTTTAACTCAAAACTGAAGGGCAAACAATATAAACAGATTATATAATCAAAAAGTTACAAAAATGACATCAAAATTTTCGCTAACCCTGGGTTGGCTCAGTCGGGGTTTGAACAACCCAGCCCAAGCATTTACTACAGAACAAGTTTCCAGGTATACCTTGAGGTTAAAATTTGTCACAAATGAACTAGCATGCTTTTGTCACCGTTTTAAGAGTAAAACTAATTTTTGCTTGTGGGGTAACGTTGTAAGGCACCTGCTTTACTGCTTATGTGGTACAATTTTTTTTGTTTTATGTAGAAAAAAAGCTCTGATTATGCAGTGAATGTGGATGTTAGCAAGTTATGTGGATCTGAACCAACAAATCCTATCAGATTCCCTTGTCATGGCATCCTTGAGCATCAAAATTTCGATTTTTTTTTCCCAAGGAAGGATTCACTGAAACCCTGCTACAGGCAAATGAGCAACAGATTAGGGGAACAGAAAATATAGTTTCATGTCCTTCTGCAGATCAATGGCAACTTCCTGTTAAAAGATAAAACTAACATTCAATTCATAGTTTGCTCACAGAGCCTCTGATATCTCAAGAATTTTTTATAGTTATTCTCTCATTTTGACTGGTAGATTCAATGTTGTAGTGCATCTCTGCAGTAACTGATCACAGGAGACTTGGCCTCATGTGCCACCTATTTTGTTCTTACCGCGTTTTGATGTCATCTGTGATCAATTGCTGTTCAAACAGATGCATGGCAACATGTAATCTATTTGTTTAATGTTTTATACGTCTTTTATCTACCAGGTGATTGAAGGAGGTGGAGAAATGGACATCAACTTTCGAGTAGTAGCTCCCAGTAGAGCACTTTTGGTGGATGACACTAAGAAAACAGATGAAGTTCATTCTGTCCAGGCAGCTGAGAATGGGATTTACACATTCTGTTTTGATAATTCATTTAGTGTGTTGGCAGAGAAGATAGTCTATGTTGACCTAGGACTTGAAAGTGATGAGGTGGATAGCTGGCTGTCGTCACTGCAGGGAGATACAGATGTAGAAACCCAGGAAATACAAATAGACAGCATTAGGGTAAGAATATCATAAGCATAGTGTATTGTATCAAACAAATAAAACCAATATTAGAGGTGTCAGAATTGTAGTTTGTATCATGTGGCAAGTATCATTCTGTGAATTAAACAACAGGTTTTCAGTGTTTAGCATTTTGAGGGAGAGGCTGGACTCACAGTGCAACTACTCTACCCAGGGGCAGTTAAGGTGGCTGAACACAGTTTTTGATAGCTCTGTTTCATTTACATTTTTCTCTAAAACCCTTGATCCTTTGGTCACCAAAAATGGCAGCAAGCAAGTTAACAACACAAACTTCAACTTTTTGATAACTAAGCTGACGTATGTACCATTGCCATGGCAACATGATCAAATATAAACAGGTGTTTAAAATCGGTTTTGTTTATTTGCAGAAAATCTAGTCATTAGATTTTCTTTATAATTTGCATGCAACAAGCTTGTAACGATACTCGCAAGTTAGCGCTATTTTAATAATAATTTAACAAACAGATCTTTAATTATCCCTCTAAGAAGGTTCACTGGCATATCTTGAATTTCCTTTGTTAAAGTTCAATTTTTTTTCAATCCTCCAGTTACTTATTTCCTAAAGTATTTTAGTGCCAAATTTCGTGAAATTCTAATGAGTGGTTCTCGAGAAATAAGCGCCTCCGAGAAGTCAATTTTTCACTCAATCGCACTTTTTTCGACTTACTACGCATGCGCTGCATTTAACTGGGTTCTTTTAGCAACAAAGAAATAGCAGAGCTGAGTTCTTTGCATCGTTACCTTTCTAACATACCTTTGTAATAAAAGAGTAAAACCATCATTTCAATACATTGTGTTCATTTGTGAAGAAAAAAATAGTACAGATAGCGCAGACATTGAGCAAATAAAATGATCGCTCTATTTATGCTATGTTTGTTTTTATGCAATACTTGTGCGCGCGCTGAATTGCGTTAGCAAGAGCGCGCGCCAAAACTGTGTTCGGCCACCTTAAGCAATTTAAAAGATTTGAAATAGTTGCTCATCAAAGTAACCACAAATCTGTTGCCTTCATAATGTACAGCTTAATTGCATAGATGATTTGTTGGAAAACTATTATTTGTAGAAAATGTTGTCGGGCAGCCTTGGTTAGAGCAGTTGCACTGTAAACTTTTTACTGGTTGTTTTGATTTTTATTTTGCCACTCCAGTGAATATTAATTCTTTTTGTTTTTCTTGGCAGACAACTCTTGAGAATATAAGACTTCAGCTGGAAAAAGCCCAGAGTTATCAGACGTATTTGACCAAGAAGAATTTTAAAAGTCATTTCATTGTCACCAGGAGTGGAAGCAGAGTATTTTGGTGGTCGCTTATACAAAGTATCGCCCTCATTGGAGTGGCTATATGCCAAGTACTTATTGTGAAGAATTTCTTTGGCACTAACAGTACTGGACAAAAGATTTGAACAGTTTTATACTGAAGTTTTAAATTAAATTTATTTTATTGTAGTTTTTCATGCAATTCAATCTTGCTTAAATTTTTCTCTGTGCTTTGTCAGTTTAGACAGGAGTAAAATGTTAGCTTAAGTTATCAGAATATAATCTTCCCCAAGCTATGTTCTTGTGAAGCTGACTTAAAGAACTCAGATATTTTTTGCTGAGAGAACTTGTGTCACTGACAGAATTATTAAAATAAATAAATGCTTTTTTCAAGGTTGAAGTAGTTGCCAAATTGATCTAATCTTCAAGTCATTCTTTGTGTGATTGATTGTGAAAATTCAAAGTTATAATTTGTTAGCAATAAGTAAAATAAGAACTCTCGATCTACAAGTCACAGGTTTTTTTTTTGTAAATTTGTTTGTTATGTCAAGGCTAGAAAAGAAATAATCAGAGTAAATAAGAACAAGATGTATGTTTTAAATGTTTAGTGTTGCTCAAATTCAAATTAGGAACATGACAGAGTGTATTTTGGTTTGTCAGTTCTTTGATTTTGAAAGGAAAAAGAGAGGAAGAATTTGTTGGCAAATTTGTTGCAACTATTCATGCGAGATAAAGAAAACATATCAGTTCTGTCAGAGGGTTTGAAAATCATTTTTTTTAGACCATACACTGTACAGTTTTAAGCAAATTACCAAAAGAGGTGGCTGTTTGCAAAAATCACCTGCATATACTTCATGATCTTGGCTGGCTACATTGCTGTGCTCTTTGTTTGATTGTGCAGAAAAAGATGGCAAAATCGGTAATAGTGAACAATAGCTCCCATATTCGGCTGTCGGTAACCTGTCGGCCAACTGTCGGCCAACAGGTTACCGACAGATAACCGACACATTACCGACAGTCGGCCGACACTGTTATAGTAGAGCACAAATCGACTGAAAAAAAGAGTAAAAATAAATAGAGTCAAAAACTTTTCCGGTTGAAAAAAGTAAATCGAAATCTGTCGATCGTACCGGATCCAGTAACATTCCTACCTATCTCCTTGAGGTGTCCGCCGGTTTCGCCCCATGACGAGTTCGCCCCCACCGAGTTCGCCCCCACTTCGACTGAACTTGATCGAGTTCGCCCCCAACTAGGTCGAGTTCGCCCCCAACCAGTTCGAGTTCGCCCCCAACCAGATCGAGTTCGCCCCCAACCAAATTGTGGTCGCTTCCAAGTCGGTGAAGTTTTAAATTCAGTCGTGAATTCTTTTGAAATGAAAGTGGACCAAACATAAGCATAGTCAAGCGTAATCGGCAGCCGCTGACTCGACTTACTCAGACTTGCGAGCGGAGCCAACTCACACTTTGAACATGAAAGAATTAGTAAGAAAGTTTTTTCTTCCAAAACGTGTAATAACGCGATAACAACTACGTAAAGGTTTGATAAAAGCATAGTTAAATGATAAAAGCGAACAATCATCATTGTGAATGGTGGCCATTTTGAAATTTAATATGCGATGCGCGAACGAGATCTGGGGCGACCGGAAACAATGACGAAATCTTGTATGAGCAGAATAGAGTAAGGGCATGATGACGCAATAAAAAAATAAAATCAAAAACCATGCAGTGGATAAAGTCAAGAAATTGAAATAAATAAAGAAGACAGTTCTCCAGTTTAAGGTGAAATGGTGTTTAGTGTATATTTTCGATAAACGTTATCTTAGCTTTATGCCACGCACGGCCATAACTTCGAAATTCCAAATGCGCTGGTTTCCAAACGAAGGACGCTACTGAGCTGGAAAGTTGTAAACAGGCGTAAATTTACTGCCTCTTATGTCTGACGAGGATAAAACCATTAGTGGCTCTTTACCTTGCACACGCTCTATAGAAACCCAGCCCGTGTTCCCCTAGTGTTTAACTAAATAAACTACAAAACACAGACTGATAAACTGTTGATCATGACTTTGATAGATTTGTGGCTCCTAAAAGAGCCGTTTTGTTTTAGTTGACCAAGGGCTACATGGTCAAAAGCTTGCGTGTTCTACATCACTCATCGCGAGGACCATATAAATGTGAACACGCTCGCAACAGTTGCTCGACAGACTTCTCTCCGTTCTCGTAAAGGTCCCATAAGGTGAAGATTTTGGATTGCAGCTGTCGGTACGTCTTTCGCTGGATACGGCAGAGCTTTCTTTCGGAAACCAATCTGATTTGCAGAGATGTAAGTCGGCTCTCCTCGTGCAGCAACATGATCAGCATATAGAGTGGCAGCTGACTCTTCCCTTGGGCGCGTCTGTTGAGGCCATAGTGCCAACCTTCTACATCGTTGTTGGTTCGGACTGCTTGAAGGTTAACGCTCCAGGATGCGGGCGGCCAGGTGGTGCTAGTGATCAGGGTCTGGTAGCTGCCTTTCGTTTCAGCTTTCTGAATGCGCGTGAAATCTGATCCTCTGGAAGGAAGGGTAGGGCCATAATCTCTCGGATCCAGGAATGTGTGCCCTGATCTCTGCTGTAAGAGGTCTGAGGGCCAAGTTCTTGAACCTTAAAAATAAGAGAAAAAAAATCGTAAGAATCCTACAACAAAAACTGATGTCAAAGTACACGATAAGTGCTTTTCAAATTGTTCCATTTTTGATCAACAGAGAAATCACGTCAGTAGTCTAAAACTGAAATAGATGACATAAATTTACATTTTACTGTAGATTCTAAAATGTTCTTTGTTTGTTATTTCACATTTTTGATAGTGTCAAGCTTGTCTAGTTAACTGACTACATTATTACATACCTTCCTCCAAAGAGCTTGACTCCAGTGGAACACACAGCCCTGAATTTTCACATTCGTGAAGACCTGGCGAAGCACTGACCAAATGGCTCTCTCGAAGTCTACAGTGATTTGTCTTACTGCAGGCGGTGCTGGGAGGATGTCGATGAGGGCCCGGAACACAGCTCTGTAGTCCTTCTTATTTCGGCCAGACATAATTACAAAGAGCAAGGGGACCTGCTTCGTACATTCTCCACTTCGGACGAACGCATTTACCGTCAAGAGCTGTTTAAAAGGCGATCTGCACAACTTGAATGTGCCATCGCGTCATTAAACGTTTTCGAAGAACCACTGATTTAAGTCTATGTATAAGGTTTCATGTTCAAAGTGTGAGTTGGCTTCGTTCGCAAGTCTGACTAAATCGAGTCAGCGGCTGCCGATTACATCACATGCCTGAATTGAACATGCTTATGTTTGGTCCACTTTCATTTCAAAAGAATTCACGATTGAATTTAAAACTTCACCGACTTGGAAGCGACCACAATTTGGTTGGGGGCGAACTCGATCTGGTTGGGGGCGAACTCGAACTGGTTGGGGGCGAACTCGACCTAGTTGGGGGCGAACTCGATCAAATTCAGTCGAAGTGGGGGCGAACTCGGTGGGGGCGAACTCGTCATGGGGCGAAACCGGTATAAATCCTCCTTGATCCTCTTTGAACAGTAAAACAGGCTTTTTTACTCCATCTCCCGACTGCACAGACCAAAATGTAGTGGTAAATTTAGTACCCATTTCTAATATCTTTGTTTTTACACAAAATAGGCTTCGGATTTAAGCATTTTAGGGCAAGAAATACGCAAAGCTAAAAGTAATTTTCCAATCGCCCTATAATGCATTGCAAAACGCTAGTTAACAGTACTTCATGTATGTCTGAACAAGAAGAACTTTTCAAAATGGCGGATAAATGAATAGGAACCAATTTGGGAAAGTATCGCTAGTCAACGCTAAAACAGTGGACAAAAGCCATACTAGTATCGAAAGTGCTGAGCAAGGTATCGTTATGAAATGACTTAAACTCTTTTTATATAGTTTAGAAGCAAAAGAAAAGTAAATGTTTACGATCATTTTTGTTTGCCCCACCGACAGGTTACCGACACATTACCGACAGGTTGCCAACAGGTCACCGACTGTCGGCCGACAGTCGGCCAACACTTTGGCCTCAAACATAACGCAAACTGTTGGCCGTCTGTCGGCCGTCTGTCTGCCGACTCAGGGGG
>JAHPZR010003363.1:0-23660 GCA_019787425.1 Platygyra sinensis | reverse complement strand
CTATTACTTATGAAACGGAGATTGCACACACATCTGAATCAGCTTGTACCAAGCATAGCAGATCGTGTCAGGAATAAAGAGTCCCAACAGAAGGCAGCACATGATTACCATGCTAAGGAGAGGGAGATTCTAGAGGGCCAGGCAGTTTATGCTAAGGATGTCCGTTTCAAGAAGGCCTGGATGCCAGGAATTGTCGTGGAGAAAACTGGCCCAGTGTCAGCTCGAGTTCAACTGGACAACGGGACAGTCATCCGGCGGCACCAAGACCATGTTCGACGCCGTGAGAATGATGTGGCAGAGGAGCCAGTTATAAGCGTGAAACCAAGCGTGACACCCAGTGTGACACCTGGCGTGACACCAGTTGTCTTGCCTGAACCAGATGCAACACTACCAACCCCTGGTGTTAGTGACCAACTCGAGGTTCCGAAATCTCCATCAGCAGCATCTACTCAGACACCCGTTAAAACAAATCCTCTGGTTACACGTCCTGTGCGAAAAAGGGTCAGACCTGGATACCTGAAAGACTACCTGTGTGAATAATTACTTTATTACAGGGACTGTTGTTTGAAAAAGAGGACAAATAGTTTTTGATTTAGTTGTTCCAATTTATATGAGAAGTTAATGGATGAGCAACCTGTAATTCTAGAGGGGAGGAATGTTGTGATTGGCATTTCTCCATGATCACGTGATGTATTCGCGCCTTCGCTGAATAAATTAGTGTATGTGTTGGATTCACTCATGGCTGGTCATTACACTACCTGTAAAATTACGCTTGTGTCCTGCACAATTATCAAGGTGCACTAGGCGGGGACCAGGAAACTGATTTATTTTATATACCAAGCTCAGGGAACTGAGTTTAAACTGCCATTTTATTCAAATAGATTTCGCAATGGGTACAAAACTGTGGGGCATTTGAGCCTATTTTAGGTCAACGGAAATGTACACAGCAAAACGCCATAACGAAAACGAGTTTCGCTCACAACATTGTCTCTATCCAGCGAAAAGAACACCAATCGCCAGATTACATAACGTGAAGGGCGCCTAATTAACACACATCTAAAAACCTATTAAAATTCCGAATGGCCAGCTTCTGGGGATGAAACCTCCGGTGATTGCGAGGAATGTTACAGTTCATTTATGATCTATATGGAAAGTAGATATAGAAACCTGTGTTTGAGAAAACAAAACAGTAAATTATTTACGGTTGATTTGAAAATTTTGGAAACCATTGAAAGGCTCTTCGGTAAACCAGCATCTTCCGAGCGCGTCACATGACTGGAATAAACAGTCATACCGACGGAATAAAAAAAACTAAAATACAATAGCGCGGCGATATGAGCAATACTAATCTTGATGAGTTACTTGAAAATATATCTTCAAATCGCAGAGATGTCTGGGAATAAATATATAGGATACTTTTTCGAAAAGACAACCTTCATGGCTGACACAATACTGAAGCTTAGATAAAGTAAAACAAGGTTTACCTTGTGGTGTTGTCGTTTGGAAGATTGTTTCCCTGGCTCGATCTTCCATCTTGTAGGAATTGAGCCAAGAATAAGCCGACGACGACAGCCTTCCATATGAAAAGCTCTTGAAAAACATTCCTCCGTGAAATGGACTTAACACACCCGCCACCGTGAAACTTTCCGCTCGGGTTCAAGTTCGCGCGGTGAGTGTGCACGAGTCTCAACCACTTATCTCGCACACTTCAGTTTATCCTAGACTAAAATGAGCAAAAATACCTGCATTAATATCTTATCTATTGCTGCATCCGTGTACTACACAACGATCGGGCATGTTTCGATTCGAAGGCCTTGTCAAGACACCTGGTTACAGTTTTAATCAAGACTTCAGCTTTCTGTTTAAATCAAACTTAAAACGTTTACTTGTGTCCAACACAATGTAAAGACTGTAGTTTAATGCGTGTTCTCATGAGTCTCGGTCACAAAGATTTTACAACTATTACTGAGAATGAGTTATTCTAAGAAGTATTAAATAGTGCCAAACAAATTGTTGCTTGTATATTTTTATTCAGAAAATCGCGCCACAAGCCGAATCTGGAAAGTACTTCCAAATATAGGTTTTCCCCGATTTAGGGGAAAATAACGGCGCTCTGAGCATGCGCATGCAAGTTATCCTGGACTCTCTTTTCGTCCGCCCGGGTTCAGACCCTATAGGGTGGCGGGAAGAAAGGAGAGTTCAGGGACTGGACTAGTCCATGTGCTACTTTATTCTTGCTCTCTTTTGAAATTTGGGGCTCCTTTAATTTTTTTCGACATTCTGTTGTTTTCTTTGACTGGTTTTTCACTCTGATAGCATTTGACAAAAAGGGCTGAATGCCGATCGATTTTCTTTCGTTCGTGATCGCTCGTATTTTCATTCTGGACCATCAATGCCTGTTTGGTCAGGATGCAAGATGCTTAGTTCTACATGACTGGGACAACAATGACTTATTGTGTGCATGAAAACGACTTTGAATAGCCTTGGCTTTGAGATGTTAACCATGTTTTGATTGCATTTGTTGACTTAAATTAATAGTTTCAGTGGCCACAATAGCTCAGTGTCCAGCCAAGGTCCAAATTAAATCGATAGAAGAGCACTCTGAAGCCAAAGCTAGAATTAAGGAATAACAATGTGAATGCTGACTAGTTTTATTCACCAGCAGAAATATTCCAATCAGATGTTAGTTGCACGTGGTTTGTTTATGATAAACCACGGTCCATATCATGCAAGTGCTGATTATTTTTACGCTTCCAGCTTAGAACACTAGATGTAGCACAACTATACTTTTGAAACTTAGCATTTAAATAGTACTAGTAAATCAAAAGACGTTAGTTACAGCGAAAGACCTCGGAATTTTCTTGCTGAAACGGATCGGGAAAGACGGGCGACTGTTATGGCTTGATCACAACTGGTCACTCCCAAGAAGTCGTACAAGAGACCTACCGACCAGCACATTACCTGATATAGAAGAAGACATAGGGTTTGCCATTTTGAAATCTAGCGTCGAACCTATGGAACCTAAGCGGGCTCCAATAACCTGCATGTCATGTGCAGCCGATAGGGATTGGCAGCCAATGCAATTAAAAACCGAACGTCAAGACACTAATAATTGCTCCTTTTCTACTCTAAACGAAAGTAGAAAATAGAAAGCAGAAAGTAGCTCTGGGATTTGACAACTGATTTATAAACTGATTTCGAGAAACATGACTCTGGGATGATAGAACTATATGCTCTAACTGGCTTCGCTTAAAACGACACGCGGAGTAGTGCCAATCAGGTGCAATCAATGTTCCGAAGAAAAACGAGTCACAGTTCCCAAGAAATTTGGCGATAACCGAACAACCTCGTTCCAGGGTCTCTGTTCTCTGCCTCCCTTGGCCGTTGGAAGAAAGACCCTGGTTGCGGCTAGTCACGTTACCACCCAGAATCTGGGTGGCAAAATATCTGTCGGGTGGGAGGGGTGGCAGAGTATTTTGTTTGGTTGATGTGACAAACTTTGTGGGTTTCAAATCCTCCAGCAGCTAAAAAACTGCTCGCTTTATCGGGGTTCGAAGTCGAATTTGCCGATGAAGAATGCTACAGGATTTCTGTGCTCTTCAAAATATAGAAGACTCTCATTCACAAAGAAATTTGGCAGCCGAATGGAGCAGAAACTTTTTGACGGTTTGCAAATGTAAAATGTTACGTATCGGATCGAAGTGAAACCAGTGTATCAGTATCTTGAATCTTTGAATTCGGAGGTAATTAGTTTCTTCTTTGTGCGGTGTTTTGAATGTTAAAACTATTTCTGTCATACGGTCGATTAGCCGAGTATTCTGACTTGCATTTGATTTACAGCTATGCGAAATGATTTACAGTTTTGTTTGTTCTGTTGATATATAAGCCGCGCAATTACGTTTCATCTGCATCAGGTTTATGCAAGTTTATATTTAGACAGATGTTGATACCAGGTTCCTTGGCGTAGTCAAGAAATATATTTTGCAAAGTGGTTAATAAAACATCGTTTTATTTAGCGTACAATGTGTCGCGAAGTTAATTCAGGTACGCAACATGAAACAGCGAAACAGTTTTACTTCTAATAGTAAATAGACTGGCTGGAATTGAAATCAGAGTGATACTTCAATACGCTAGATATGGATAAATATATTTCGTCTGACCTGTGTGAAGCTTACAACAGGACTGGAAAATTTCAAAGGTTAGGTGTAGTCAATCGATGACCTTTCTTTCGCTTCAGTTGAGATCGACAAAAATTATTGGTTGACTCTACCCCGGTGGAAAAGTTTGTGTCACAGGCTGTCACGTGACCAGCCGCAACCAGGGTCTTTCTTCCAACGACCAAAGGAGGCAGAGAAGAGAGATCCTGGGAACGTGTCCAAGTTAGAGGTTGGCAAGGTCTTCAAAGGTTGGTTTCGTTCTTGGTTTTGAATCTTTGATGTCTATTTCTTGTGCTAATCGAATTTATTGTGCTAACAAAGTTTTGTACCCGTGTTTTGCGGAATTCATTTTACTTGCAAATGGCGTAATGGACGAATAAGCCCGAACAATCCCGGTAAGTGAGCGTTATTCCAACTTCCTACCTTCAAACAGACTTTAGGAATAGTATATTTAGAAATCACTGCATGTGATTTGAACCTCGAACCTGGAGGAACCTCGCGATATCTATAACTTTTGTCACCGTAAAGTTTGGCTTTTTTTCGCTTTCTCGCGCAAAGGACGTGCTCGCATGGTCTGAATTTCCGGGAAGGTCAGCCAATTCCACCAGGGAATATGTTTCCTTTCGCTCGGTAAGCGACGATTTAGCGATCATATCTGATCCAGCAGTGGTAATTAGTATTTTTCTCGGTCTTCCACAAAATGTTGTTCCGTTTTCATTTTTTTAAATTTTAGATTGCAATTCTCATAGATGGATCAGGGAAACGTCCACATGTTTTGACGGGGCAAATTATACGCCAAACAAGCCTAGAGAGAAAAGGTGAAAATGGGAATTAACTGTGAAATGTAAATTAAAGTGCTATGTGAAACCCATGAAATACCCACTGGGCGTTAGCCCTAGTAAAGGGCAGGGAACCACACAAAGTAAAGAAAAAATTCTTTTGACCCCTGTGGGAATCGAACCCACGACCTCCAGATTAGATGTACCGTTACTCCTGGAGGGGCTACTCCCTATTTTGGCCTATACGGGGAGGCTCCGCCCGAAAGGGGTAACTTTTCCAGGTTTTAGGTATGTAAGGGTAAGGATTTCACAAGTTGAGGCATATAAAAGGGTAGGGAAATCGGTCATTTAGGTATTTAAAAGGGCCGCGAACTGAATAAATAACACTTGTCGTTTGCTGAACATTCCTTCCGGTAAGGCTTGATATTCTCCCCTAATATTGTTCATTAACTTCGTTACAAGGGCTTAGAAAGGAGGCGCAGTGTTCTAAAGTAGGTATGTGAAAGGGACCCTTTTTTTCGATACAAGGTATATAAAAGGGGTACCTAATCTGCCAAAAATGGTATATATAAGGGTAAGGGGTTGGACCTCAGGGCGGAGCCTTACTTTCTCTTCGCCGCGATTCACCACCTAAGTCGTTCCCGATTCTCTCTGTCCGACCTCGTAGCTCAGTCGGCAGAGTAACGGTAGATCTAATCCGGAGGTTGTGGGTTCGATTCCCACCGGGGTCAAAAGAATTTTTTCTTTACCTCGTGTGGTTCTCTGATTCCCTTGCCAACGCCCAGTGGGTCTTTCATGGGTTTCACATAGCACTTTAATTTAAACTTCAGAGTTAATTCTCTGCTCCACCATTTGTGTCATAGTGCTACGCGGCACAACATTCACATGTACCCTTCCTTTCTCTTCGCCGCGATTCACCCCCTAAATCGTCTGCGACTTTCTCTGTCCGACTTCGTAGCTCAGTTGGCAGAGTAACGGTAGTTCTAATCCGGAGGTTGTGGGTTCGATTCCCACCGAGGTCAAAATAATTTTTTCTTTACCTCGCGTGGTTCCCTGATTCCCTTGGCCAACGCCCAGTGGGTCTTTCATGGGTTTCACATAGCACTTTAATAGGCTAGTTTCGAATTGTGTAGAAACAAAAGAACAGAGTCGAGGTTCAGGGGAATAATTAGCATTTTGTATTGTTCATAACAAAGGAAAATGCAAATTATTCCCATGAACCTCGACTCTGTTCTTTTGTTTCTGCACAATTCGAAACTAGCCTATTTACACTTCAGAGATAATTCTCTGTTTCACCATTTGTGTTCATAGTGCTACGCGGCACAACATTTACATGTACCTTTACTAGAGAGAAATGATTCGTGATCACAATGACGCTGGTTCTTCTGAGGAGGTAGAACAGAGTCCTGTTCGACGTACATAAGCTTTTCAGGGAAAAGGTTCAAGACGTTGGAATAAGGTATTTGTTATTTTACTGCTTCAACGAGTTATCCTCATAGTAAATGGTTTGAACCCAGGAGTATCGGTAGTTGGTATTGTGTGATCGTCCGGGTGAGTGTAGTTTTGAAAAGAACTGTAGTTGGTGACTGACCTTTCGACAACCTGAGCGGAAGTCATCTTCAGAGTCAAGTGAATAGTGTTTGCCAGTCGATGTTGTTATAAGTCTGGTCAGTCGAAAACGATTGGTCATTTAAATCATGATGTTATTGGCTGAAAGACTCGTGTAAAGTTTAATTTGTCATCATTCATTGGTCAGTTTCGTTAGTCAAAGTTAAGTCGGTCTGTTAGAAGTCTGTTTGACGGTTTCGTTTTCGTCCCGGATAAGTCTTTGTAAGGTGCCGGTAGTTGTTGACATCTGTTAAGAGGCGTTTGTTCTAAGTTAGTGTACCAGCTTTCCAGAGTGAGTCGTTGAAAATAGTTAGTACTGTAGGTTAAGCATTGGGCAGAGTCCCACTCAATGTTGTGGTTTGTCAATTGATGATGCACAGCAATGTGACTGTTGGCATCACCATTTCTCGTAGCTCGCTTGTGTTCAGTCAGTCTCGTGTTAAGGTTTCTGCCAATCTCACCAATGTAGGAAGCCTCGCAGTCAGAGCATTTGATCTTGTAAACTGCTCCCTGTCTGTTGTTGGGTTCGTCTCGGTCTTTAACGTTAGTCAGTAAGTGCCGTAACGTAGTTGTAGGTTTGTGGGCTACACGGATGTTGTAGGGCTGTACTGAAGATCCGTGAGATGGTCTCAGAAGTGCCCTTAATGTAAGGTATAGTCACTGTAGTAACATGTGTCGGGTTCTGGTTCGTTGCGTCAGCTTCAGTAGGTCGGTAAATGTTTCGTCTAATAAAGCCAGCGTTGTAGTTATTTTTAATAAAGACACTTTTAATTGCAAGGTGTTTGTTTTTGTCACTTTTAAAGCTGTCCGGTGTAGCACAAACTAGTTGCGCTCGTCTCGTTAAAGTCTTTATAGTCGTGGCTTTGTGTGAAGTCGGGTTACAGTTCTTTTCAGAACTACACTCACCCAGACGATCACACAATACGAACTACTGATATTCCTGGGTTGAAACCATTTACTATGTTACGTTCACTTGGACTACAGAGCGAACGACTCGCGAACAATTACATCAATTCGGTAAGTACTGTCAGACGAATACGCCAACAACTTTGGTTCAACCACCGCTGCAAAGACCACGGTCTCGTTCCGGCTGAACTCAAATTTAAGTATCCGCTGAACACACAAGAGGCCATCCAGATCTTCAAATCCGCCTGCAGACGTCTGGTCAAAGCGCGGATAAAACGACTGTCACAGAAGACTCAACTACTGCAACAATAAACTACAACAACAACTTGCCAAACTTAAACAACTGTTACCGACTAACTTACTTGACACTGTTATGACAATCACCGACAGGCGAGCCGACAAAACCACAAACCGCTTTCGTACTGCACAAGAACGAAAACTGACACGACTTCAACGCAATAAACACAAAAAACGACCGAAAACTGACAAGAACTGGGTCAGGAATATTTCTTCCCGTTCCTTAGACAAAACCGAGACTCACCGTACTGTCCTACGGACTAAAACACTCAGTGACGCCTAAACGGATATCGACCGAGTCTATTGTATCCAGTATTGAGGCGGTTCTGTCTCGCCAACGAGACTTATCAGAATCCGCTAAGGATAACATCAGAAGCAGAATTGCTTCCACGGTACAATCAGCCTCTATACCTGACAATAACTTGACGAAAGACAAACAACAAGCACTGAAACGACTGAAAAACAACAACAACATTGTTATACTACCAGCCGACAAAGGACGTGTGACTGTTGTTATGTACAAAACTGATTATTTTGACAAAATGGACGCACTTGTTAACAACAAACAAACTTACGAAGAACTTAAACGCGACCCGACGCCAGCACTGCAACGTAAACTTAACAGTAAAATAATTACGCTTAAAAAGACTGACGCTATTGACACTCAACGCTACTATCGACTGAGGTGCTCTGTTCCACAACCTCCTAAACTTTACGGACTACCTAAACTGCACAAACCTGGTATGCCGATGCGACCTATATATAGTCTCATTCTGTGGGTCCCCTACGTATCAACTGTCTAAGTACTTGACGACCATACTGCAACCCCTAGCTGACAAATCTAGACGAAAACTACAATCGACGGATAACTTTATTGACGCTATAAAGACAGTACAGATATCTGACGACTACAAACTTGTGTCTTTTGATGTGAAATCACTGTTCACCAGTATCCCACTTCAATTGGCGTTACACTGCACCGAGACCGCTATACAACAATCCACCGTTAAACTACCGTTGCCGACAGAAGACATCATGAACTTACTGAACCTTTGCCTTACATCGACTTACTTCCAGTACAATGGTAAACACTACAAACAGTTACATGGAACAGCCATGGGGTCTGTACGGGTCCGCAAATGATCCCAGGACCGCAAATGATCCCGGACCGCAAATGATCCCCAAATTGGACCGCAAATGATCCCGGACCGGAAATGATCGCCATATTGGACCGCAAATGATCCCGATCAAAAAAATTAAGCAATGGCATGGATTGCGGAATAGGGTGGATAGGGAATTGGCGTACGTGAATACCGATATTTTTATTTAAGCCATCTTATAATTATAATGGGTCACAACTTGCTTTATTTTAATACTTTCGACTAAATTTTGTTGCTAACTACGATGTTATAAAATGCACCACTCAATCAATCATCAAAACACCGCTTGGCTTGCATTTCTATGCAATTCTCAATAAAATTATGATCAGTGCAACATACACTTCATATCCTCTTTTGTTTCGGTGTTATAGTTTTAAATTCGTCTTAAGTTTTAAACTAAAATCTAACCATGGGGAACTGTGACAGATGACGCTGTCACCTGAGTAGACTTCCAAAGCTACAACACTTCGTCACTCTGTAAAACACCTAGTGTGTAGCACTGCAAATTTAAACAATTTTATTTTGCAATTTTTTCTTGGTCGTATTTTTGCTTTAATTCCTCGGGAATGACTGGGAGGCGCGGTAGCCTCATGGTTAGTGCGCTCGTCTCCGGATCGAGTGGTCCGGGTTCGAGCCCTGGCCGGGGACATTGTGTTGTGTTCTTGGGCAAGACACTTTACTCTCACAGTGCCCCTCTCCACCCAGGTGTATAAATGGGTACCGGCGAATTTAATGCTGGGGGGTAACCCTGCGATGGACTAGCATCCCATCCAGGGGGGAGTAGAAATACTCTCAGTCGCTTCATGCTAAGGAAACCGGGATAAGCTCCGGCCGGATGGGCCACTTGGCTCGTATGCAGACTTTACCTTTACCTCGGAATGACTACTTCAGTATTCTAAGAAGCCAAAATTCCTAGCTATAGTTATGAAGTTCAGCTTCATGACCAAACAAGGCCAAGGCTTGCGTTTCGTTTTGACAATTAGCTGTTTGTTAGGTGCTTGACTACTATTGCTACCGGGATTTCGAGAATGATTACGAGTATGTGTGTTTCTTAGACTTCTAAGCCAATAGATCGTTTTCACATGACGTGTTTTTATCCTCATCAAGCATAAGAGGCGGTATATTTATATCCGTTTACAATTAGCGTGCTTCGTTTGGAAACTAGAGCATTTTGAAAGTTGCGTGACACAAGGCTACGATCGATTTTGTTAAAAAATATATCCTTATCTCATGATTTTGAGCCTTTTTAGAAGTTAGAGCATTAGGAAAAGTGCTTATGTAAATGTTTGTTTGTTTAGTACTGACAACCAGACGCCCAAATAGCCAAGGTATGGTCCAGATGTTTACGCTATATTCAGGCCGTAAAGTTGTGTAAAGTTGTTGTTGTTGCCGCCATGTTGCGGTTGTCCACGAACATAGCGTTTTCATACTGGGCCCTGTCAATTTCTGAGAAACATTTACGACGAATATGTGAAGTTTGGGGACACGCACAGGCCCAAAACTTGGAGAAGTGTCTTATATTTAACAATTATCCTGCGAAATCGCGCGGAATATCGTCTGCCGCGAGATTGAGCAGGATAATTGTTTTATTATTCAGCAAATTGATAACAAAATTGATTTCCAAGTTCGTAACATTTTTAAACCTTTCTGTCGACATTTTTTCACTTCACTTTTTCTTCCCACGTACGAAACTACGTATACCACCGGATATCTGTTACCTACGGATGACAGATATCGAGAGCATCATGACCATATTTGGATAGTGTTACAATTTGTTGAATAATAATAATAGTTATCTTCTATAACATGCATCACATTTTCTTAGCTTTTTACATTGGCTGGTTTTCGATTATTATTATTTTTTTATTGCGTGACAGTGAAAACGATCTATACCATTCGAAGAACAAAGCAGCAACTATAGAATATTTTTTAAAACGTTTTAACATGTTTTTTTTTTTTTTTAGTTTTTATGTGTTATCACCTTCCTCGGACATAAATGCATGCCATTCCTTATTTTTTGATCGGGATCATTTGCGGTCTAATATGGCGATCATTTCCGGTCCGGGATCATTTGCGGTCCGGAATCATTTGCGGTCCTGGGATCATTTGCGGACCCGTACAGGTCGCCTGTTTCTGTTGTTGTCACAGGAATTGTGATGCAGCACGTGGAGGGACGTGCCCTTGCAACTTGCCGACAAACAATACCGCTCTGGTTACGCTACGTTGACGACACCTTTACCGCCGTTCACAAAGACGATATTGACGCTTTTCTCGACCACCTTAACGAGCAGAACGCTGACATCCAGTTTACTAAAGAAATCGAAGAAAATGGAAAACTTCCTTTTTTAGACTGTTTGGCAAGCTAGTCGCGACAACAACGAACTACGAACGACAGTGTACAGAAAACCGACGCATACCGACAGATTACTTGACGAATCATCATAAAACCCAACTTCACACAAAGCCACGACTATAAAGACTTTAACAAGACGAGCGCAACTAGTTTGTGATACACCGGACAGCTTACGTGACGAAAACAAATACCTTGAACGTGTTTTTATTAAAAATAACTACAACGCTGACTTTATTAGACGAAACATTTACCGACCTACTGAAGCTGACGCAACGAACCAGAACCCGACACATGTTACTACAGTAATTATACCTTACATTAAGGGCACTTCCGAAACCATCTCAAGGATGTTACAGCCCTACAACACTGATCCGTGTAGCCCACAAACCTACAACTACGTTACGGCACTTACTGACTAACGTTAAAGACCGAGACGAACCCAACAACAGACAGGGAGCAGTTTACAAGATCAAATGCTCTGACTGCGAGGCTTCCTATATTGGTGAGACTGGTAGAAACCTTAACACGAGACTGACTGAACACAAACGAGCTACGAGAAATGGTGATGCCAACAATCACATTGCTGTGCATCATCAACTGACAAACCACAACATTGAGTGGGACTCTGCCCAATGCTTAACCTACAGTACTAACTATTTTCAACGACTCGCTCTGGAAAGCTGGTACACTAACTTAGAACAAGTAGTGAAAGGGTTGGGGGTACTAGATCATTTTTTATGATCTATTACCAACCCAACCTCATACTACTTTCCATTTGATGGATAACCAATTTATGGAAATCTATATATTTTTAAATTTTATGGAAATCTATGTTTTTTTATATTATGGATCTTGTTTTAATCTTCACAATATGTTTATCCAAGCTATTTCACCACCCGATTACCTTTTTAACTTCATGATTCCATTGCGTGACATTCTCGGAAAACAGGAAGTCACAATTCTCGGTCATACCACGTGGACTTTCCCAATGAGTCATTGTTTTCGGTTCATGAGACAGTCGTATGATCTCTCTGAACCAATCAACAAATTTGACAGTCATCTTACAGGGGTTTAGTATGAAAAGTTCCTTTACATTTTGAACAGCTTGAGTTTCGAGCCTCGGTATTTGGTGTTGTAGTTTCTTTTAAAGATGCATAGTATAACTGCGGACAAACGTTCTCAACTCGACGGATGCATTTACATTGATGTGCACTTTAATCCGTAGGTTGAAACTAAAAGGTAAACAAACTAAAAGTTAATTACAACATGAATATATAAAAACAGAATTGTACCAACTGCCAACGAAATACAGTTAATAAGAAACGACGGTAAAGATATACTTACATTGTAACGGCCACAAATAGAAAACTACATTAAACAACATTCAACTGCATTCGGCGACAACTCAATTCAACTGGGAGGGAAAAAACTATATTAAACTGCGCGCAGCGCGACTGCAAAGAAAAACTGCTCCAAGCCAAACCCAAATAACAAGAAAACTAAGCCTTATATATAGAAAACGTGGTAATTACATGCACAACACGACGAGACTTAACTAAAGGTGCAAATTGTGATGAACGGTAAAAGACTAGGAGCGAAAGTGTGAAAACAAACAAAAAACAATAAAATACTAATGAACAGGCTACAAGAAATACTAAACAATTTGAAGCGAAACACCACCTACACACTAATCAACACCAATTAAACACTAATCAACGCCCTGGGATCTTACACATAGGACGGGTGGCGAACGTGAGTATAGAAGCGAGCAAGAGTTTATCGATGATACGAACGAACACTTTGGTACCTTTAAGCGAATTGACTCGGATGAACAGTATATTACGATGTTTATACCACACCAAGACCTCGATATGAAGGTGTACAATCCATACACTGTAAGTGATGATCGCCATGTTGCTATAATATCCTGGAAGAGTGAAGGAGAAGAAGGTTAAAGGAGTATGCAAACAGCCTTCTTGGAAAGCAATGGCGCATCTGTAAATGGCCAAAAGCTGAAGGTCGTGTGGGAATTGGCGACCTAAAGTTAAAGAATACTCATCACCGATGTATGTTAATTTGGTACATGTGAGATGATACTGATGGAACGTTTACAACATTTCAAACAGCTATGCCGTGACGTCGTATGTGGGTGATTATTTCAGAAGTCATTATAGTGCAGCACTACCGTGGACTCATGAACTGGACTGTGCTTGCGGCACTTGTGATTTCGCCACAGCTGTGGCGTGACGTAATGACTTTTGATTTTGTTAATAGCCGTAAGGGAATGTCTCGATACAATCTTCGCTGGTTTGAATAATGTTAGCGACAAAACGGCACAGCTGCGCCGTGACGTCATGTTGTAGTAACATAAAAATATAATCTCGTATAATAATATAGAATGAGTTGTAATTCTGTAATTCACGATGAATTGAAGAATATGGATGAGTGTACATGTCCTTTTTGTGATCAACAATTAGTAGAAGTTGAAAATAGTGTGAGAGTTGTTGAGTCATGCTGTAGTGAACAAGATATAGGGAATATAATGGTATGAATGTCTGTCTAAATTGCGGTTCAGTCCATGGCTATTATTATGTTAATGAGTACGTCGATTTTCATGAGAATATGCACAAAATACGGCGGAAATCGGTTTATCATCGAAAATATCATCTACATAACAAAATCGATTTCCTGAGTAGCAAAAATGGAGTTCAAATTTTCCTTTAAGGATAAGGATAGAATAATTCGGGTTTTTGAAGAGATAGACGGGATACTACCGAAAATTAATGGTGATCGTAACAGGATGGTGAATATTAACTTTATCCCAAGACAATTGTTTATGATGTTAAATTTGTCAGTTGAAAAGAACATATCTTTGTCAAAATCAAAGAAGACATTGACATATTACGAACAATATTGGGCGAAAGTTCAATTATTGATGGGTGATAGAATTCAATCGATAATTAATAAGTGAATATTTCGTCATATTTTAGTAAAAATTTATCGACAACAGGGCTATTATTGCAAACATAATTGTCTATGTTGTTCATCGTTATATGTAGACAAGAAGGTTTGAAATCCCCCCTCTTATCGTGTCTTTGATGGCGTTTAACAGATGTTGATATGACTGATAGGCATATACACAATTTTGTATCTTAAGATCGAGGTCTTTATGTTTCATCTAACTCTGTATTAGTACCGAAACAGTGGATACAGCAACTAGGGCCACAGCAGATGTCGCTACTGCAGATGTGATACCCCCCGTAGCGAAGAAAATAGATAGTGAATTACCTAGTAATTTCCACCTTTTAAGCTTTTTCGCTGCCCGTTTGTATGCCCAACACTTTCTATGATATGTGTGGTAATAGGCTTTCAGTTCCTTAATCTGCCCTTCTGTCAGTTTATATATATATATATATATATATATATATATATATATATATATATATATATATATATATATATATATATATATATAAAGGAAAAAAACCTTATCTTTGAGTCGAAGAGTGCTCTACAATCTTCGAGCTTTATAATTAATTATTTGGGAAAAGAAAAATTAAAACATTTCACAACAAACACTACAGAACTGTTTCGAAAGGGCCTGGTAGTCCTCTCTCATCAGGTGTATGAAACACCGACTAACTAACGCCCATTGAGCTCGGGTACTTGTGGTGGGGTTTTCTTTGAGTTGAATCCATATGTCTCGCGGTGGTCGGGCGCTGTGGATGGATTAAGGAAGTGGTAGGCGCGCCATCGCATTCTGTTGATAAGCTTCTCGGTCATTTCGATCAGTCTTTTCAGGTATTGCTTGTTAGTCGGTATTGGTATGTTAGTCGGTATTGTTAGTTAGTCGGTGTTTCATACACCTGATGAGAGAGGACTACCAGGCCGAATGTGTTAATTTTTCTTTTCCCATGTAATTAATTATATATATATATAATTAATTATATATATATATATATATATATATATATATATATATATATATATATATATATATATATATATATAGAAAGTTAAGAAGAGAAGCGAGGACGGACAACTTCTGACGTAAAAAATGAGCTAAAAATTAAAAATTTAATAAAAGGTTTCGGTCAAAGACCTTCTTCAGTTATAACTGAAGAAGGTCTTTGACCGAAACCTTTTATTAAATTTTTAATTTTTAGCTCATTTTTTACGTCAGAATTTGTCCGTTCTCGCTTCTTTTCTTAACTTTCTACAACCGTTCATGTTGTGAGGTTTGGACTAGGAATCTTGCTGATCCTCCTGACGTGGTGACACCTTTGTTGGCCTGAGATACCTGCTAACAGTTTATATATCTATCTATATATATATATATATATATATATATATATATATATATATATATATATATATAGATTGGTATAATAAAACGACGAAGAGACAAACTCTTGACAGTTCCAGCGTTTAATCGACGTTTCGGCCTTCGGCCTTCTTCAGGATAGTTTAAAAGTTAAAAATTAAAAAAGCTATATATATGTATATAGCTTTTTTAATTTTTAACTTTTAAACTATCCTGAAGAAGGCCGAAGGCCGAAACGTCGATTAAACGCTGGAACTGTCAAGAGTTTGTCTCTTCGTCGTTTTATTATACCAATCTACAGATTTACGGAGAGACACGTATCCTCTGGATCCTCTTACTGGGAGTTCATCGTTGGGTAAACTGCTTTTATCCTCACTATATATATATATATATATATATATATATATATATATATATATATATATATATCGTTTATATTATAATTTTTTGAATGCACAATATATTAATTCACAAATCTGACCACATAGTGGTGATTTTTTTGTAGGATTTGGTGTTAGGTTTCTGGGTATGGCATATGGGTACCCCCGGTCTAATGAATAATGGTCATAGAATCGGCCAAAAGCATCGTGCAGAATGCTATGTGAGTGTAATATATCGAACTGACCGAATATTCTTTCCAAGAACCATGTAAGGCATCCATTTCCAGGGCCAATTAGACCGATTTCATTATTATTTAATTCGAGGATATCGTATATATGTTCCAAAGTTTTTATGATATAAATATTGATATACTAAAACTGATTTTAATATGACATCATTGATATGGTTGTATCGTTGCTTGGTTTTGTTGAAGAAATAATTGACATATTTGATTATCTCTTTTATCATATATATATTTTGGTTTGATAATTTCATGTTGGTTACCCATGGTTTGTTTGTAACCATGTTATAATATTTGTTATGTCCGTACGATTTGCGCTTATTTTGGTATCGAGACTAATAATGTCAGCATCCAGACTTGATTCTATATTATCAATATATCGTTTATTAGCCCCGTCAGTGGCTGATTGTAGGTCAGATACATTCTGGAGAAGATGGTTATTAAAGTTTACATTTGTGTTAAATGCAATAGAACTATTTTCAACGACCATTAATGGGTCGTATAGTGTTGCTGGAATATTGCTCGCCATTCCTTTTACACCATTTACTACAGCATTAGCATTTTGAAATAGATTTTGTGATGTAGGTGAGTCATGTAAATTATATTGGAATGTTATAAATAGCCTTGGGTTAGCATTACCAATATTTTGTTCTTTCTGAAATATTACTCTCTTTTTTATATAATTCGAGAATCTCGTCATATGCTCTAAATCGATATTTAAACGGGAACCTTATAAACTAATATTAGTATTATCATCCACATTGTTACAGTAGAATTCAATAACAAGGGTGTATTCTCCAACTGGTACCCTATCTGATGGGAAGACTACTGAAAATTGTACACTATATACATTATCACTCCCAATCAATGATCTTTTTATCTGAAAATCCCATACTGATTTATTTACTCTATGTGTTCCTAAATCTTTGTCTATTATTTGGAAATATACACCAGTATATGTTGATTCGGTTATTGAATAATCTGGTTGTTCCATCAAATAACCAAATTTATTTGTCATATCTGAAGGATGGATGTGTGATTCTCCTATTAATGTATGGATTTCAGACTCTGTCATATATCCATCTACGGTTGCATTACTTATGTTATGGCTCGCCATATCTAAGTTACCAGTCATTATCCCACCTGAAGTATTGAATTTACTTGATAATTGTGTGTCTACGTAACCCTTAGTGTTAACATCATTTGGGTAAATTGGTTGTCCATTGTCTATTACGCGGTGTAAGCCCATACTTATATTTCCATACATTGACTGTGTACCATCTCGGAGAAGTGTATCCCCTATATTAGTTTTTGCTGCTAATTGAGTGTCTATATAACTTCTATTAACCAAATCTGCTGGTTGGCTTTCTATCCCATGACGTGTAATCATGATTATTTGGGATCCCATATCTAGATTAGCATTCATTCTTACGGATCCATCCCTTTTAATGAAATCAGGGATTTGACTGTTGATATGTGTGATATTACCCCTGATATTAGTATCGTTTTGGTCGACATAATATTTTGTTGTTGCATCATCATTGTCTGTTGGTGGGCTTAAGTACTTGACTTGGTAGCTATTCATATTTAAATTTTCCATCATGATATTTGAGCCATCCTTTTTTAGATAGTTCATATCGGTGTATCCCTTTGTACTTGCATCACTGTTTGATTCTGGGTCACTAACATTTGTTAATTTCTTATTTTTCATCGTCTGTCAATACGAACCCAACACCTGGTAATCCCCGTTGTTGTTGATTTGTTGTTGATGAGGATGGTAACAATCCATTCGAATAACTCATATATATGATTGAGTTATATTATATTTTTTCATTGAAGTTCTTAGTTGTAAATTTTCGACGCTTATCAATATATATAAAGCAATATGGATCTTTAGTTGCTTTCTCGTATAATTCTTTTGGAATACTGTTTTCACGGCAAACACACTAGTTAAAGATGCTTAAGAATTATATATAGTATATACATGTATATACGGAAAAAAATCAAGATAACCAAAAATCAAAAGAGGTCGAGGTAGACCTAAAGTATTTACTGATAAAGAAAGGAAGAACCATAAGTCAAGATACATGCTAAATAAAGAGTGGTATTGCAACGTTTGTAAGACAGGACGTAATTATAAATTAGCAGGTAAAACCTGTCATTTAAGAACGAAAAAGCATATCAAAAATGTCAATACAATTAATATCATGAATAAAATAATCGATATAACACATAAAAAATAATTATTTTAATATAGTTTAAAGGATCTGTAATTGGATCATTTGAATTATTGAATCGTTTGAAACACACTAATTGATGATACTTAAAAATAAAATCTATAGTAATAATATATATGAAAATTTCAATACTTGAAGGTTATGAAAATGGATTTAGCAATAAGGACAACTCAGTTAGCCTCCTAATCAATACCGGTAAGCTTCTAAATCAACACCTGAAGAAAGTCGTAAAAGAGGTAGACGACATATATAAGATCATGTCTGATCTTACGAAAAAACATGAATACATTGATTTTTACCATACCTTTAGGCTAGGACATGATGACGAAGAACGTCTTATGAGGGTAACACAGGGCAAAGGTGTACTGTATAAAACCTCAAATAAAATAAGAGCTGATGCTAACAACCTACAACAGCAACTAAAAAATAGTCTGAATAATTGTTGTAAGATGTTAGAAAATTTAGGTGAATTTGGATGGAATGGTGTACACTTCATTAACATCAAAATGAAAGATAATGATGTCATTGTAAAGGTAGAAAAAGATGAGAGACGAAAAATCAAAACAAGTCATAAAAAACCAATCATATATGAGTTTATTGATGATACTAAACCAAAGAAAAAACTGAATAAGGTTTATAATTTGGATAATTTGTTTGATAATCATCCATTCCCAGAATTTGTTATCACAAATGATCCATTTGAAAGAACAATGATTAAAGCAAATAACAAAGAGAGAGATATTAATAAACGATTATTTAATATCGACAGTAAGTATAACAACTTGATGATTCAATTCGGTGATGGATTTTTAAAAAAAATCTAATCATATACATATGAATAAGAGCGATCTGAAAAAACTTAGTAAATCAGAGCTTATCAAATTACTATTGAAGAAAGAGAAAAAGAAGCCTGAAATTATCGTAGTAGATGATACCAAACCAAATGAGAGATCAATTCCTAAACCAAGAACTTACAAACAAGGGCCAACACCTCACAAGAGTGTAAATCAAATGGTTCAAGATTATGAAAACAACATAATTCTTCCACCATTAGAATTTAGGGATAGACCAGTTCCAACACCAATTAAGAACTAAAAAACCGGTACCATTACTGAGAACTAAAAAAACAGTTCCATTACAAAGGACTAAGATAGAGCAAACAGATAAAGCTCTGAAAGGCTATACAAAGTCTTATGAAATCAATATCAAAAATAACAAAGACCCACTTGTGCAACTACAAAACACAAGAAAGGCTGTTGCATACCATATTATAAGTGTATTAAAATCAATGAAAGGACTAAAATTTATGGAAGTGCTTAAGGTAACGTTTACAAAAACAAAAATGTCAGATAGAGAAATAATATTAAAGACAGCATATTTCAACAGTCTAGCTCAAACGATCATAAATAATCTAGAGATTACTAAATCACTACAAGTGTCAAAACAAAATATATTAAATAAGATTGCAGTTTGGATTTCAGAGGGTTCTGGTTGGACTATTCAATCTGTTGACAATCATTATCTTAATGTGGTAAAATATCAACCAATGAGAGGCTCTTCATATATTAAACTACCACAAGAACTCAGAAACAGTGCAAAGGGATTGATTAACATGAAAAATGAGGATAATGAATGCTTTAGATGGTGTCATATCCGACATTTAAACCCTCAAGCTAAATAAGTTGATAAGCAATATATTGAAAATTTGGATTATTCAGGAATTGAATTTCCAGTCGCTACCAAACAGTACAACAAAATAGAAAAGCAAAATGAGATCAACATTAATGTTTTCGATTATGAAGATAAACAACCATACCCAATTTATGTTTCAAAAGAAAAGTATGAAGACCATATGAATTTATTATTGATCACAGAAAATAAAAATAAGCACCATGTATTGATAAAAGACTTCAATGAATTGATGTACAATCAAACAAAACACAAAGAGAGAAACATTTCTGTATGCATTGTTTGCAATGCTTCAGCTCTGAAAAAGTATTAGCCAAACATAAAGAAAACAGCATTCAAGTAAATGGCACACAAGCGATAAGAATGCCAACTAAAGACGACAATATATTAAAATTCAATAATTTCCACAAACAACTACCAGTGCCATTTGTAATATATGCAGATTTTGAAGCCATCACAGAAAAAATACATAGTTGTCGACCCAATGATGATAAATCATATACAGAAGCATATCAGAAACATGTAGACTGTGGTTATGGATATAAGGTCGTTTGTTGTTATGATGATAAATATAGCAAACCAGTACAAATTTACAGAGGTGAAACTGAAGCCGTTTACAAATTTATGGAAGCTATGTTGGAGGAAGTTAAATATTGTAAGAAGGTTATGGAAAAAGAATTCAACAAACCATTAAGAAGGACTAAAGATGATGAAGAAGAATTCCAAAAAGCTGATAAATATCTTTTTTTTTATTTATTTTTTTTTATTAGACGTTTTTTATTTACTTACTTTACAAAATTACATTATTTACACCATTTACATTACAATACTCAATTACAATAAACTATTTACATCCTTGCAATAAAAGAAAAAATATATAACGAAATTGACACGTATCATTAACTGGAACTATAACTTCTACTTTATCCTCCTATTTACACAACGATTGACTATACAAAAATTGTTTTCGGAGTTACACTAAAGATCGGCTTTAAATTCATGTAAATATTAATTACAGCTAAAAACAAGGAGAAGATTACAATAAAGTTGGATTGTACAAAAGAACGTCAACTGTAGAGGGAAGCAAAACAAAAAAGAAATGGGGGAAAGAGAGATAAAAAGGGAAGATAAATAACTGAGTTGATATGTATAATTGTTGACTCTGTAACTAGTGCCTTTCTTTCCTACATGTATTAACATCGTTGCTTCGGCTACTCGGAAGGTTTTTCAAAAATAAATTTATACTTAAGATTAGCTATAAATTCATTTACTGATATCTCGCCATGCATTAATTTCTGATTGTACAAGTAATATTTGGCATATAAAAAGGTGAAGTTTAACTTTCTGATAATGTTTGATTCCTTGCTTGAAGTGTCAACTTTCGTACCAAAAATTAATTCAGTTGGTAAAAGACCGACGGAGGTGACATTTTCTTTGTTGAACCATTTTATCACCTCTAAAAAGAATAATTGGCTCCAATTACAGCTATGGAAGGTGTGAATTATGGAATCATTCATTTCACAATATGGACACTTTGCGTCCTCCGCCAATCCAAAGAGGAATAACTCCTTCTTGGTGACTACTATTCTATGTAAAAGTTTGAAATAAAATTCCTTAAGTTTGTTATCTTTACAAACACATTTCACGCGGCAAAAAAAGGTTTTCAGAGATTCTTGATCAATTTGCAGGTCTCTTTCCCATTTAGAAAGAGCCTTCAGCTCAACTGGTTCTTTGTTTATGAGGAGCCAATAATAGTCTCTATTTTTCATTTTGGTTAAATTTAAAGAGATCTCTGGGGAAAACTGAAACATGCTATTTAACAGCATATCTGATCTGTCCGTGGGGTTAGCCCTCGCACTTTCTACAAAGTGTCTAGGAATAGCAGAAACTACTTGAAAGTAGATGAGAAAGTTGCATTTAAGATCATATTTTTGGATGAATTCTGAGTAAGAAAGAAAATTCCCATCTGTTTTGAGAAGATCATGCACCAGATAGACGCCACGATCGTACCAGTTCCTGTAGAAAATGCTGTGACCGTGGATTAAAATATCTTTGTTGTTAAATAAAATTTGTTCTTGGCCGGACTGATTAGGAAAAGATTCTTTCAGTTCCAAGAAATACAGGAGAATCAATTTATAGAACTGAGGTAGCTCAATCTGATCGAGAAATTTCTTGTCATAATTACATCGTAATATGAGGTTTAGGCCCCCGTATCTTTCGAAAAAATAGTTAGGAATCGCCTTCCAAGATTCACCACTTCTATAGTCAACAGCTAACAGTCTAGAGATCCAAGCTAACTTCAATGATTTTGATAAAGCATATATACTTGGTGCTCGTAGACCTCCTTGGTCGTAATCTAAAAACATCACTTTACGCTTAATTTTGTCCTTTTTATTTTTCCAAATGAATTTAAATATGGCCGAATTCACAGCGTTAAGATATTCGAGAGGAACATCAAGGCTGGATAAAGAGTGTATCAGTTGTGAGATACCAAGACTTTTAGCTATTAGGCACCTTCCAAATATTGTAAGACTCCGACAGTTCCATATGTCAAGGATGGACTTCAATTTTTGCAATTTTAACGTAAAGTTGTATTTTTCATTTTCTTTCTCATTATAGGAGATAAAAGTGCCCAGCACACGAATTGGTTTTTCTGGCCATTGAAATCCAAAGGGTTTGTCTTGTCTATGCCTCCACGGTCCCAGCCACAAAGCTTTAGTTTTCGAAGGGTTCAATTTCAGGCCAGAAATATCGCCAAAATTTTCCAATACAGCAATTGCCTTGTTAATCGAGTTACAGTTACTGTTAAGAAACGTGGTATCATCAGCAAATTGGCTTAGTTTTAATTCCTTACCGAAAATATTTATACCCTGAATTTCTTTATCTTGCCTGATTTTGCACGCTAGTAATTCCGCGGCCAAGATAAATAGACATGGGGACAGAGGACAACCTTGTCTCACTCCTCTTGACAAGCGAAAATAATTAGTGCAGAAACCATTGTTTAGGACTGCACTCTCTGAGTTAACATAAAATATGGAAATCCAGCGTTGAATGCTTTCACCAAAATTAAAAAGCTGAATCGTTCTTTGTATAAATTTCCATTCAATTGTGTCGAAAGCCTTTCGAAAATCAAGCTGTAAAAGTATACCTGGAATGTTGCGAAGCTTTGTTTGTTCAAGGATGTCATTTATTAGCCTGATGTTTTGACCGATGTATCTACCTTTTATGAAACCTGTTTGATCAGGATTAATTAGCAGGGTTAAGACTTTTTCCAGTCTCTTGGTAATAACTTTTGATGCAATTTTGTAGTCTACGTTTAATAGCGTTATTGGGCGCCAATTAGATATGTGTGAAAGAATATAATAAAACTGATGTAAGAGTAAGAGACCACTGTCATATAACTGGTCAGTACAGAGGATCCGCTCATCAAGATTGTAATCTTAAATTTCGAATAACTGATAAAATTCCAGTAATATTTCATAATCTCCGTGGGTATGACAGCCATTTTATAATGCAAGAGATTGGTGA